>JAFJYJ010000111.1:600000-770000 GCA_019022615.1 Acacia melanoxylon
TGCTGATGCCTGCTTGTACTCACCTGCTGAAGATATTTCTTTGATCCCTCAAAATGTCTGGAGAAATGTTGAAGCATTAGGGTCAATAAAACATGGTATTAAATTATCCCTAATGTCAGCACCAAATAAAGAATATAAATTATCCCTGTCAAATTTGTATGAAGAGGCGTACTATATTTGTTAACTTATGTTCTCAAAAACATGTTTTGCATTGTGCTTTCTAGATGGAAAGCTTGAGGACTTTGGAAAAAGGGTTTGCCTAGTGTTGTGTAGTTTGAGGGATGAAGGCGATGAGGCAAAAGAGGTACCTGCTGCAATAAACTTAGTGATGTTGAATTTTTATCTGTTGCTCACCAAATTCTTTTCTATTTAAACAGTTTATTAGTCTTTTATGTCTCCTCTTATCCCATTCTGATTTGCTCCATTCTGCCTAAATTTAAGGTCCTGAAAGAGATGCTTTTTTCAAGTTCATCGAAGAATTATGATCCAGATTTTGCTAACACACGTGAATCCATCCTCCAGGTAAAATAGAAACCTATTGTTGTCTTGTAAGGAATTTTTTTTTGCTTGTAATGCAGTTAGTCATTGTGTACATGATGCCATGTTTAATGGATGTGAACTGAGCGTGCTTTTTTTTTTTTGACAAACCATATATATGGAGGGAAAAAATTAAAGTGAAGAAATATTTGAATAAAGTATAAACAGAGGTTGACTTAACTATGGAGTGTGCATTTAAAATTGGTTATCATTTTTTCTGGCAAGTTGATATTGAATAAGTATGGATAAAGGTTGGACAATATACTAGTGTTTTTTCTTATGTTTAAGGTTCACCTTGATAGTTTACACTCTGATGCCTGATTTGATACTGTTGTTATGTGGAAGTAAAAGTAATGCAAGATGTCTACTGTCTAGGGAGAAAAACACCACCTGCTATGATATACCAATTTGAAAACCTATGTAGCATGGGTTTTTGCCGGCCATGTGCAAGCTTGCTAGTGTCTTACTGCAAATCTTGAGTAAATAGTGTTGTCATAGTTGATGCTGCAAAATGCCCTGACCCTGCTTAGTGGCCAAATTGAAAGAGAGGCCTATAGAATGAATTAGGATTTGAATTGAGAGATAGAAAGACAATTTTGAAAAATGATTTCAAGTTCAAGTGTGTTTCATCCTATCTAGGAGTCCTATTTATAGAAAACCTTCACAAGGGATAGCTAGAGATGATGTCATATTAACTCCTTAATTGTAACACCATTGTATTAACAGTAACTGACACCCTCCCTGATCCTAGCTACATCTCTCATGTCTAAATTAGCATGCAATCTTGAAATAGTAGCACTATTCAGCAGTTCTCTTGGTACTGTTTAACATATAAAATGGTTGAGATGGTAAGTAAGCCAAAATGGTAGCAAGAATCACATACAATTCCCAAGGAAGAGAAAAAATCACAAGCAGGTCCTTTGAAATCATCAAATTGTAGTGAAGTTACATGGAACCTAGGTTTAGATGAATTCGAATTGGGAAAAGACCACTTTTCCCTTGTTATTTTGAGCAACCAATGACAAGTCATTGAGCAACCAATAACAAGTCAGGGTACCACCAACGACTTGAGGATATGTCATTGGTGGCTTAAATTAACAAGGGCAAAATGGTCTTTTCTCAATTCGAATTAATCTAGCCGAGTTCCCATGGGACTTAATGCAATTTGAAGATTTCAAAGGGACTTGGTTGTGATTTTTTTCTCTTCCTTGGGACTTGAAAATTTTGATTGCTAATTAAAGCCATCTACATCCAGACGGAAAAGTCAAATTTAAAAGCATTAGCTGGAATATCAATGTAATAAACCGCTTTTTGTTTCCTTGTGATATTTTGAAAATTTTCAAGTGATTGAAGTTGACATATCAGGTGATGTCAAGATTAAAGCCAAAAATAAAGTGAAATTATTAGAACAGATTCCAAGCTCCCACAACTTAGATTCCAATTGGCATTTGATGATTCCTCAAAACCTCTTCACTCGCTATGGATCCTTGCGTTCCGTTTGGTCATTGCTTATCTTGTCTACTTTCTTTTTTTATCTTTAATCTGTCTGATGATTTTTTGCTTGCTACAGGTCCTTTCCAATTTAACCACTGTTCACTCATACTTTGATTTATTCTCAGAGAAAATTGATCAAGATGACATTGTAAGAGTTGATTGCTAATCAAACCCATGCATTATTTCGAAAAGATTATGCGTGATTGATTATAAATATTTGAACATTTTCTAGGTGCTTGAAGAGGCTAAAATGGAACTAGACATTATACGGAAGGAATATGGACAACCAGATCTGCCGGAAGAGTCCAAAGACAGGAATCAGAGTCAAGGTGTAGCCCTTGGTACATAAGAATTGGTGTTCACGAGCCTGAAATTTGTTATAAAGTTTGCATTACTGTTATCTAGCAATTATTTTACAATATTTGAGTTGCGCAAAAGATTTTCCTCTCACTTATTTGGATGTTCTGCAAAATTTGAACTTTGCACCATCAGGAAAGGAAAATCGACTTCAGCAAATCAGAGATAGCATTATTTCCCTGTAAGTGCCTGTAATTTTAAGCTTCTACAAGCAGCAACAGACATCTGATTTCAATGAACTATAAACTTAAGAAGGGAATAACTATAACTCTTCCTTGCATATCATATAAACTTAATTTCTTCATGCATTACTTAGTTCAGTGTATGTATTTGGTATCATCTTTGAAATGGAGTTTCTTGTGTATTTAAGCTCTTATTTTCTTTGTGAAATTTAGTTTAATAGCAAAGCAATGTGATATTGTCCTGTTGAGTAGTTGATTTATTTATTTTTTTCCCAATTCTCTTTCCCACATCATTTGGTTTTTTGTTGTTGTAGTATTTGTTTTTGTGGCCACATATCTTTTGGTTGTTTAATAGCATATATTGTCCTGTATTCTTTAGTTTATTTCAAAAAATCTATACTTCGCTTACGAATTCTATATAGTTGCTAGTGTGTCAAGATATTTTGAGATTTTCTTTGTTGAGGCAGCAACTTGTTTTTTTAATTGATATCCTTTTTCCTTTCTTTTATTTTTCTGAGACTTTGATCCTGAATGCTGTTTAAGGTGTATGAAGTGCTTGAACTTAGACACTCGTTGTTTTTATGTTGTTATCAGAGAAAGGTCCAAACTTAGAGAAGATATTGTAGCCCGCAGGCAAAAAAAACTTGGTCTTAGGCATGCCCGTCAAAAGTTTTTGGAAGAGGCAGCTTCACGGGAAGCAGAACTGCTGCAAGAACTTGATAGGTTTCAGCTTCTTATTGCCTTACGGTGGTTCTTTTATGCTGCTTTGATTGGTTGTGCTGATAGCTGAGTAATGTCCTAACATTCATTAGGGAGAGAACAGAAGAAATGGAAAAGGAGCTTGAGAGACAGCGATTTCTGGAACTAGAGCGTGCAAAAACTGGGGAGCTCCGTCACAATCTTGATATGGAGAAGGAGAGGCAAATGCAGGTAATATAGCTTCCCACTTTACTTGATCTAAATTAGAGTAGGCTTTTGATAGGATACTAGCAGCCCCACTTGACCGTACACCCTTGCTGGTTTATTCAAGAAGGAAAAGGCAGTTGGAATAGGTTAAGTCAGTTTATTAGGAAGTTATGTATTAGGAGGTTGTGCTTATGTGTTTGGATAAGACTTATTAGGAAGTTATGTTTAGGTGTATCTTATCCTTAGGAAGTTAGTTGCAGTTGCTTATGACAGTTAGGTTCTCTTATATATTTCCCAATGGTGTAAACAGAGTTCTTTATGGAGATAAATATATACTGAATTGTATTGGGTCTTTGGTCAAGAACTTCAGATTCTGGTTCTTGAATTGTTCACTTATAGATCCTAATCTAAGGATCTATCAGCTTTCTATTTCCTTGGAAGTTCTTTCCTGCTACTACTGGATCATCATCAATCACTTGATTGCCTACTCCAAAATTTTGTTAAGTGTTAGGAAATACATGATTAGGGAATATATTGTAATTAGTACATAGTCAATCAGTATACCTAACAATCAGGAATTAGAGGAAATCATCATAAATTATTATTAAGAGCCATCAATATTAAGGCTCTCTCCTATTGTATAAATACACATCATATGGACATGAATAGACAAGATATTCAGATTATTTGCCTACATGGTATCTGTTAAAGGAATTACAAAACTTGTATTCCACACTACTACTTGAATTACATTGGCAGATTACACATATATATACACACAGAATAGTTCCAGCCTCTATATGTCCCTAGCCTCTATACAACCCCAACCTCTATACGTCCCCAACCTCTATTAGTTCCAGCCTCTATATTTCCTAACACTCCCCCTCAAGTTGGAGCATAGATGTTAATCATGTCCAACTTGTTACAAAGATAATCAATCCGAGTTCCTTAAAAAACTTTAGATAATAAATCACAAAACAAAAATCTCATACACTCCCCCTCAAGCTATAAGCAGCTTGAATGTGAGCAGCAACAAATCACCAATAATTTGCTTCTTCATGAGATCTTGGATCAAGCAAAATCCGGGCATAGCGAAGAATAGTTCAACCAAATGTCACACCAAGGACATTCAAAAGTTACAATCCAACAGTTTCACCAAGAGCTCAACCAAACGGTCTCACAAGAGACCAGCAATACTCCAAATATCTCACGAGAGATAAACACCAAACCGTCGCGCCAGAGACCAAACGATACATCAAACGGTTTCACTAGGGACTAACACTTCACCGGAGGCAAAGCAGCAAACGGTCACACAAGGACCACCAAACAGCAAATAATTGCCAACACCTCACTGAACGGGCCATGAATTTACCCAATCACAGACACGGCATTCAAGACAAAAGAACACTTCACGAACGTGCTGGAAAACAGACAAAGAACCCAGCCACCAGAAACAAGTGAACGTGCACATAACGAAATGCCGACTGTGCTGAAATGGTATAAACTCAGTCTCACAACGCAACCTTCGAAGCAAAGAACCGGCCTACACACACCGGGAATGAAGACTCAACGTTGGAGATTGCAAAGCCGAAGCACAAACGTCCAAACGGAACCCAAATGACCAGTAGGTCACAACAAGCAAACGAGGTATCAATAACCTCAATAGAAACCTCTTTAGTCACCACAGAACAATCTCATCCGAGATTACAACACCAAACTGAGGCTTCACAATTCTCAATAGCAAACGTCACATTAGTGACCAAACAGAAGCAACCGTCATCCCAATGACCAAATAGCACTTCCACAACTAGGAAGCAAATAACCACCAAACTAGAAGCAGATTGATGAAACGGCACTGGAAACGAAGACAAACAAACAGATGAAAAGCACCACACGTACGTATGAACAGTACCGTACGTATGAATAGTGCCCGTATGTATGAACAGTGACGAAATAATGATGGATGAACAGTGATCTCTAATACCAGAATCATGATGTCGGCCGGAGGAAACCCCAACTCTTTTTTTTAATTTTTGTCAAATATGTGGAGCCCAGGAACCACTACCAATTCTTCTTCTTTTTCAAACATGTGGACCCTACACAAAATTTAACCACTCCGCATCTGCACCAAATGCAATTAGTCTTTTCTTATTGACTCATTGCATGCACACCTTCTCTTAGGAAACGCCACGGACTGGACATCAAATTTCTTCAAACCGTCATGAACCCTCTCATGATTTCACACCATGAACTGAGACAGAGAGACAACCAGCACACCGACCTTCATCTTCACCAACTCACCAAGCTCCACCTTCGAGAAGATCTGCAACTCTTCTCCACGGCTTTACAAACCACCTTCACCGATCTTCTTCTCCACTAAACCAGAAAGAGCCTCGAGATTATTCACTAATCTTTCTCCCTCGAATCATAAACAAATCAGCCAACCAGAGAAATAGCATAACCTGAGCCACCTGCATCTTCTTCACCAACTTCGCCAGAATCAGAACTCCAATCGTCCAAACAGCCAAATCAGATCGCTTAGCATCCAAACAGGACTCGCAAATGATTAAATCAGGTACAAACGACCGGAAAACACCAAGTCGATCCCAAAAGAGGAAGCAGCGATGTAGATCCTTGCTGGAATCGAAGAAATACTCACCAGAAAATTCAAGAATACTCGCCGGAATCTGGAAAATAGTCACCGGAATCTGGAAATGTCGCGGAAAATTCAAGAACATTCTTGGAATCTGAAAACTTCTCCGGAAATGCGAGAGAATCTAGCCGAAAGCTCGAACACTTGCTGGAATTTGCAAACTCCACCGAAACTGCAGAGTACCAACGGATTAAAGGATCACCGGAATCGGAAAAGGTCGCCGGAAAGCGGAGATCTTCGCGGAACTGGAAAATTCAGAACCTCACTGAAAATCAAAGAATATCGCCAGAAATAACAGAAGAGGACCGAAAATAGTGGTCTGGACAAAATCTGGAAAATCTCGCCGGAAAACATAGAAACTCCAGAACAATCTCCGGCACCACCAAAGATAGCACAACAGCCACGGACTGAACCACGGCAGATATGAAGACACGAGGCCGCAACGCCGCAAACGAACACACGGAATCGGAGAATCGACGTTCCAACCTGCAGAACCAGAACCTGCAAAAACAGAAGCTCCACCGTCGATTCTTTCCCTCCACACTACCGTCAACCACCGATGTAGTAACCAAACAAGTAGAGGAGATAACCCAGAACCAGCTCTAGCAGCTAATTAGAGACAACAGACCAACCAAAATGAGGTACTCACTTTCTCTCCCCCGGAAAAGAAACAGAGATAGCAAAAGAGCGCTGGATGGCTGGCCACTGTTACTGTGAACGCTACAGTAACAGCGGCCACCGGAAAACCCAAATTTGCTAAGAACTATACCTACGCTTTGATACCATGTTAAAGGAATTACAAAACTTGTATTCCACACTACTACTTGAATTACATTAGCAGATTACACATATATATACACACAGAATAGTTCTAGCCTCTATATGTCCCTAGCCTCTATACAACCCCAACCTCTATACGTCCCCAACCTCTATTAGTTCCAGCCTCTATATTTCCTAACAGTATCAAAGCTTGGTTAGTTCTTGGCCAATTTGAGTTTTCCGATGGGCCGCTGTCACTGTACAGTGGCCAGTCTCCCGTCTCTAGCGTGTGTTCGTGTCATTTCAGTTTCTGTCAATTCTTTGGTTATCCTTTGGCGGTGCTCCTTCTTTTCCGTTTGTGTCGATTTTTTTTGCTGTTTTTTGGAACTATTTAGTCTGTTGTTTCGTGAACAATGAACATGTCATCACTGTTCACAGGGGGAGAGAGAAAGTGTTAAAGTGTGTACCTCATTGTTTTGTCGTCGTTTGGTTGTTATGTTGTCCTGGTTGGCTGCCGGAACTTGTTCTAGTGGTTCTTTGAGTTTTGGTGAGGTTTCTGTTGTGGAGGTTATTGATACCTCGTTTGGTTGCTGGGACCATTTTCTGGTCGTACTTCATTCTCCAACGTCGAGCCTTCATTCCCGGTATATGTAGGCCGGTTCTTTGCTTCGAAGGTTGTGTTGTGAGACTAGGTTTCTACTATTTTAGCATGGTTGGCATTTTGTTTCGTGCATGTTCACTTATCTCTAGTGGCTGGGTTCTTCGTTTGTTTCATTTTCCAGCACGTTCATGAAGTGCTCTTTTGTCTTGAATGCCGTATTTGTGGTTGGATAATTTCATTGGCCCGTTCATTGCTTTGCCTCCGGTGAGGTGTTTGTCTCAGGTGAGACAGTTTGGTGGTCCTTGTGTGACCCGTTCAATGTTTTGCCTCCGGTGAGACGTTTGAAGTATTGTTTGGTCCCTTGTGAGACCATTTGCTGCAGCTTCTACTTTGGTTTGGTATTCTTTGTTATTCGAACTTTTGGTGAAGTTATTGGATCGTTTCTTTTGAATGTCCCCGGTGTGACATTTGGTTGAACCATTCTTGGATGTGGCCGAACTTGTTGGTGGATTCAAGATCTCATGAAGAAGAAAATTATTTTGTTTGATTTATTTATATTATGATTATCTTTGTAACAAGTTGGGCATGATTAACATCTATGCTCCAACTTGAGGGGAGTGTTAGGAAATACATGATTAGGGAATATATTGTAATTAGTACATAGTCAATCAAGTATCCCTAACAATCGGGAATTAGAGGAAATCATCATAAATTATTATTAAGAGCCATCAATATTAAGGCTCTCTCCTATTGTATAAATACACATCATATGGACATGAATAGACAAGATATTCAGATTATTTGCCTACATTAAGCATGGCTGCCAGAGACTAATGAGATGACCTTAATTGTGTAAAGCTTTGCAACATGAGCTAATGTCTATGATGTGAGGCCATTAATCTCCTGCACTAAGTGTAGGACACAGGTGCTTAAAAGAGGAGACTTGTGATCAGAAGGTGGGAATTCAACAAAATGGAAAAGTGGGGAAAGAGGGTATAGACACTGCATCACCTAAGGGGAGCACCACTAGCACCACTCTCTAAAGCACTCATGGATGTTTTATTTATTTTTTTATTGTTTATGGTTATTTTCTTAGCGTTATAAATTCCTACTGCAGGATTTTTTTTCTTTTCATTCAAAGATTTTAGAATAGCAGTAAATATAAACCATTTCATTATTTGCAGAGAGAACTTCAGCGTGAACTAGAGCATGCAGAATCAGGACAACGACCATCTCGCCGTGACTATTCTTCAACTCATAGCAGGTAAGCTGTAAAGTTAGTCATGACTATCATTCATGGAAAGATTTATTCATCTTGATTTATTTTTTTCCTACTTTATCTGAAAGGAGAAAATTTGTGGTACCCCCCAACCCCCACCTACATACACACGGGAGCGCCTAATGCTCCAATTTACATAATTTCAAAACAAGATTATTCAAATGTGTTTTCTATTAGAGTTGAACTAAAGCGATAAATTTTATGCAGCAACTCTATCTTTTATTAATTGATCAAGTGGAATACTTAATAGGGTAATATAGAGTAGAGTTTTGGTCTAACAAAACCTAGAATATCTCCTATAATCAAGGAGTATTCAAAATTCAAAATAAAAACATCATAACTGAATAATTCATAAAATAATCTAATAATCCTAATAATAATAATAAATAGGATAATTAATCTAACACTAATTAGGTTTAGGGTGGTGGCTAGGGTTTCAGCCATGATTGGCCGATTAGGTTCTGACTTCCAAAACTCCCCTTCAAACTAACGAATAGATATTAATCATTCCCAGCTTGCTGCTAAGACCTTCAAATTTCTCCTAGTTAGTGATTTTGTCATAATATCTGCAATTTGTCCTGATGGAATGTATGACAAATCAATGATCTTAGCCTCCAATTTTTCTCGAATGAAATGCCTATCAATCTCAACATGCTTCATTTTGTCATGTTGGATAGGATTGTTAGCAATTTTCATTGTTAACATCTTGTCACACCACGCTTTAAGGGGTCCATCATTCTCTACTTTGATTTCAGCTCTATATTCTGATTCTATTGAGCTGCATGAGACAACTGGTTGTTTCTTGCTTCTCCATGTTACAAGGTTCCCCCATACATATGTTCAGTAGCCTGTAGTAGAACATCAGTCACCCTTAGAACCACCCTAGTCAGCATCTGTATATAACTCTACACCTCTGTTATTTCCTTTAGCAAAGATCAAACGGAGTCTTGGAGTCCCTTTGAGGTATATGAGAATTCTATAAACTGCTGCATTTGTTTCTTTTGCAGATTGCTTGAGAATTAAACTAACTGCAAACCCTACACAAGTCGTGTGTGGGAAAGATAGATTACTTTCCCCACTAACTTCTGATATCTTTCTTTGTTAACTGCTGTACCATCTAGTCTAAAGGGTTAATTTCTGGTTTAGCTCCATTAGAGTATAGGCTGGTCTAGCCCCTAACATGCCTGTTTGTTTTAGCAAATCTGGAATGTACTTTCTTTGTAAGGAAGAAGATGAATCAAATGGTTTTTCGAGGATCTTTCTCAGGACTGGAATTTCTCCACTGCTCAACAAGTCCTTCCCAGGTCAGCACCCCCAATTAACAGCCCCATTTGTATCAAACTTAACTCTACTTTTAGTGTTCAAGGGTCTGCCATGAAGCTTCCAACACTCATATCTAGTGTGACCACTTCTACTGCAATGATCACACCATTTTCTGCTTTTCTTATTCTTCATATCACGTGCAACAAAGGCTAAAGCATCAAGGCTTGAAGAGGAAGATTGTTCAGAAGTTGCTTTAGGCAAAGATCAACGACTTTTCTCATTCTTGACCATGTAGAAGGCATCTTCGAGGGTGGAAATTTGGAAACTGCATCTGAATGTCCCTAGTGTCTTCCCAGGTATCCTCGTGCTCCGGTAATCCCTTCCATTTAATCAGAATTTGCAAGGTGCCATCTCGCGCCTTGCGGACATCCTTTAAGGCTTCGGGTTCAACTACCAATTCGAATTCTTCTGAGAGTCCTTGGGGCAGTGGATGCACAACAGTAGGAGGTTTGCGTGCAAGTTTCAATTGTGATACATGGAAGACGTGTATTTTAGCCGAAAGAGGGAGTTGCAACCGATAAGCAACCTTGCCAATGCGCTCCGTAATGTGATAAGGCCCATAGTAGCGAGGGGCAAGTTTCTCATTAGGTCGTTTAGCCAAGGATCTGAAACGATAGGGCCTTAATTTCAGGTACACTGAGTTTCCCACCTGATATTCGACCTCCCTCCTATGCTTGTTGGCTTGTTCCTTCATTCTAACTTGTGCTTGTTCCAACTGAGTCTTCAATTCCTCCAACATCAAATTTCTGTCATGCAATTGCCTTTCAACTTCCTAGACACGCGAAGGTTGATCTTTCCATTTGAGAAGAGAGGGGGGGTCTCGGCCGTATAGGGCCCGGAATGGAGACATACCGATGGCACTATGGAAGGAGGTATTATACCAATATTCTGCCCAGGGCAACATCTTGGCCCACTTCTTGGGTGTGTGTCCCACTGAACACCGAAGATAAGCCTCTAAACTTCGATTAACAATCTCAGTTTGGCCATCAGTCTCAAGATGATAGGAGGAACTGAACTTAAGAGTGGTTCCGGCCTGCTGGAACAACTCCTTCTAAAACTGGCTTGTAAATACCTTATCCCTGTCGGATACAATGCTGCTAGGGAACCCGTGCAATCTCACTATTTCTTTAACGAATATCTCAGCGACATCCTTGGCATCGTAAGGGTGGGCCAAGGGTAGGAAATGAGCATATTTGGAGAGCCTGTCCACCACCACTAATATAGTGTCAAACCGCTGGCTTTTTGGTAGTCCTCTAATAAAATCCATGCTGATGTCCTCCCAGGTAGTTGACGGAATAGGCAGAGGTTGAAGTAACCCCGCTGGTTTTAGTGCCTCATACTTATTTTTTTGACAAACTTCACATCTGGATACATAGTCTTGAACGTCCTTCTTCATTCCAGCCCAGTAAACAACTGCTGCCAGTCGCTTGTATGTGCGCAGATATCCGGAGTGCCCTCCCATTGGAGAGTCGTGGAATTCCTTGACAAGCTCCTTAGCCTTGCTAGACCCCCGTGGCAGCACTAGTCGTCCCTCCCAGTATAAAACTCCCTGTTTGAGGCAGGATCCTTTCGGCCCTTCCTCCCCTCGTATGAGTTTCTGCACAATGGCGGACAAAAAAGCATCATTCTGAATCTTGTTTTCTAACTCTGTTGTTCCCTCGTATTGCCAAAGGGAAACAGCCCTCAGCTCAAGTTCATTATCTCGTCTGGAAAGGGCATCAGCCACTCGGTTTTCCTTCCCAGGCTTGTAGTGTATTTCAAACTGATAACCCATGAGCTTGGTAACCCATTTCTGTTGGTCGGGAACAATGATTCTTTGTTCAAGCAGATATTTCAATGCTCGCTGGTCAGTTTTGATAACAAAGGGCTGACTGGATAAATAGTGCTGCCATTTTCGAATAGCTAATACCAAAGCCATCAATTCCCGCTCATAGACTGACCCTTGTTGCTAGCGCTCAGATAGTTTTTGACTAAAATATGCGATGGGCTTCCCATGTTGCATTAAAACTGCCCCAATTCCTTTCCCATATGCGTCGGCTTCTATCACAAAGGGTATAGAGAAATCGGGCATAGCTAACACCGGTAGAGTGGTCATAGCTCGCTTCAGTTCTTCGAAGGCCCTTTGGGCGTCTCCATCCCATTTGAACGAATCCTTCTTCAAAAGCTGAGTGAGTGGGGCAGCGATTTTACTGTACCCTTTAACGAACTTCCGGTAGTACCCGATCAACCCAAGGAACCCTCTAAGGGCCTTCAAATTCCCTGGCTTTGGCCATTTCAGCATTGCTTCGATCTTAGAGGAATCGGCCTTGACCCCCTCAGCTGATATGATGTGCCCCAGATACTCTAATTGCCGCTGTCCCAACACACTTCTTTGGATTAACTACTAGCTGATGCTGTCGGAGTAGTTCTAATGCCTGGCGTAAATGTTCCTTGTGGAGGTCCCTGTTGTGACTATATATAAGGATGTCATCAAAGAAAACAAGGATGAATTTGCGCAAATAATCCCGAAATACATCATTCATGAGAGATTGAAAAGTGGAGGGGGCGTTAGTCAAACCGAAAGGCATAACCTTAAACTCGTAATGGCCATCGTGAGTTCGAAATGCTGTCTTAGGCTCGTCACCCTGTTTGATGCGTATCTGATGATAACCGGACTTGAGGTCCAATTTGGAGAAGATGGTAGCTCCTCCCAGTTCGTCCAGCAGTTCGTCAGTGTCAGGAATCGGGTATTTATCAGGGATGGTAATAGTGTTTAGAGCTCTGTAATCCACGCAGAACCTCCAACTTCCGTCCTTCTTCTTTACTAGTAGCACTGGACTCGAATAGGGACTTGTACTAGGCTGTATGATTCCGGCTCGCAGCATGTCCTTGACCATTTTTTCTATCTCGGTTTTCTGAGCATAACCGTAGCGATATGGCCTAAGGTTGGAGGGTAAAGCCCCTTCCTTCACATTGATGGCGTGGTCTTGCACTCTTCGGGGAGGGAGCTTATTTCCGGGTTCGCACACCTCCGGAAACTCTAACAGGATTTCCTCTATTTCAGGATCTCCGCCAGCTTCAACCTGCTCCTCGCTCTCCAATGCTCCCATTTCCAGCTAATAGCCACAACCTTCTTCCCAAATGGTCTTCTTAATTGACTTCAGAGAGACTTGCGAGTGCGTAAGGGTCGGATCCCCCTTTAAACATCTCCACTTGTCGCCTTCTTTAACCTTCATGTACAGTTGTCGCCAGTTCATACGCGTCTCCCCCAATGACTCTAACCACTCCACACCTAGTACGTCATCCACGCTTCCAAGGTTGAAAGGATAGAATGTCTGATTGATCGCCAGCCCTTGGATATCCAAGTCGACGTTGGGGCACTGAAGGTCCGACATTGTGCGTCGACCATCCCCCACCGTCACCGAGTACCTTTTAACGCGTCTAGTAGGTAGGTTCAATTGCGTGGTCAATCGTGAGGCAATAAAATTGTGGGTGGCCCCACAATCAATTAGGACTACAATTTCCAAATTCTTCATCCGTCCCCTCATCTTAAGTGTACGCTTGCCTGTGAGCCCAATAGCAGTGGTAACCGATAACTCCATTGAGGCCTTCTCCTTCTCTTCCTCATTGTTTTCAGCTTCATGGGCCTCCTCGTCCGAATCAGGCCCAGGGTCTTCTCCTTCCTCCAACATAATAACCCTGAGTTATTTATTCTTGCATTTATGGTTTGGGCTATATTTTTCCTCACAGCGAAAACATAGGCCCAATTCACGTCTTCGGTTGATCTTTGATTCTGGTAGTCGGCGTCTGGAGGAAACACTACCAGCGCCACTGGCCTGAGATACGGTTGTTTCACTGGGTCGCGTTGGGGTGGCTTTGGTTTCGTCTGCTCCCTTCGCCCCCACCATCGGTTTCATAAACGATTGGCTCCCCACGTTTTTTGGGTTTTCCTGCATGCCGAACCTTGGGAAGGCAGGCTTAAACTCGCTCCATTTGGTCCCCGCTGAGGGTCGTATCGTTCTGCTCTCCTGCTGCTCCCTTAACCTGTCCCTAACCTTGTTCCAGTCCTCCACCTCACCAGCATAATTCATGAGTTGCTTGAGTCCCCGAGGATGCATTAGTTTTACATCACATCTAATTTCCTCCTTCAAGCCGTTCATGAAAGCCCCTGCTAGCACGTCTTCGGAAGCATTCTGCAATGGAACTGATATCAGCTCGAATTGCTCCCTGAATTCCGCCACGGTCCTCGATTGCTTCAAGGACATCAACTGCTCATATTCATCACCAGCCTGTTTGCAGTGAAAACGATCAATGATCTCGGCCTTCAGTTCCCCCCATGCTGTGATAGGAGTTCTTGCGTCCACCGCTTTCCCTTCCATCCCAACCACGGCAGTGCCTAGTTTTTCCTCTTCCGGAACTCCGCTCACTGCAAAATACCTTTCAATCCTAAATATCCATTCCAATGGATCTTCTCCGTCGAACAGGGGAAGCTCCAGCTTCCGGTGTTTGTTGGGGTCGCTCGTTTCTCCTTGCTCCATTGGATACTTTTCAGGGCCCCGTGTTTCTTGGGCACCTCCGGTCTCTCTCTCTCCGTCCCTGTTCCTCCTCGGAGGTGTTGGTGATGGCGTCCTTTCCCGACGCAATTGTTCCAGAATCTGGGCTAGAGTGGCTTCGATTCCCACTAGACGCTCCGTCGTTTCTGCCTGCTTCTTTTGCACCTCACCCACTACACCCTCCAATTGGTCTACTCTTCCCTCCATTCGGGTAACCATTCCCCGATCAACCGCTCTGATACCAAGTTTGTTAGGACCGGTGATATTTGAACCAAAACCAGTCAATGAGTCGAAATAGTAAGTATCCTCTTTACTGATAGAGAAAATGAGAGAATACAGACTCTAATGCTCCCTTGCTAAATTGGAAAGCTTCAAGGAAAAGAGAAAGAAATACAATGAAACAGTAACCTCGTCAGACTGCCCAGTGTTCGAGAGACTAGGCCCTCTCCCTTCACTACTTACTCTCTACCCCACATTCTCGCCTCGCCTCCCTCTTAACGCCCTCCCACTACTCTGCCCTGTCAGAGAATCAGTAACGGCCTTACTCCCAATCTGCCTCTCTGCAGGAGGTCCGCTGGATGCCTGGTCCATCAGTTTTGGCCCTCTTGTGGTAGACTAAGTCCCAAAACTTATCAGGCACAACAGTATCCCAGTGAGGTAATTTTCTTTGTTCTTCCCACAAATGAACTTCAGCATGTTGAGACCATTGTAGGTAATTATTACCATTGAAACGATGAGTGACCATAACTTGTGTGAGGGACTCTGGCACAGTACCACACATCTTGGAAGGCAGGGACAAGTTAGCACCACTCAAACCCTCAGAATTTTGTCTATCCAGCCTTTTAGAGCTATCATTGGTCGATGTGGCTTGATGTTCTGCATCATCGACTGCAAAGACTCACGGCTGGCTATTCAGAGTTGCTCGGTAGATACCATGAAATAAAGCAATAAATTTTATGCAGCAACTTTGTATCTTTTATTAATTGATCAAGTGGAATACTTATAGGGTAATACGGAGTAGAGTTTAGGTCTAACTAAACCTAGAATATCTCCTATAATCAAGGAGTATTCAAAATTCAAATAAAAACATCATAACTGAATAATTCATAACAAAATAATCTAATAATCTTAATAATAATAGTAAATAGGATAATTAACCTAACACTAATTAGGGTTAGGGTGGCAGCTAGGGTTTTGGCCATGATTGGCCGATTAGGTTCTGACTTCCAACAAGAATCATTCTTGGGCCCTTGCTTTAAAGTTGAAAATGTCTACTTTGGTTGATCAAATGATCTAGAATTTGAGGTTTGACCCTACTGCTGCCTTCATTCTTGTGATGCCTGTACTTTATCCAGATGGACTCCCAAGTATAATGATTGTGAAAGCCTTTCTTTGACCTTAGCATAACCACATCTGTTTTCAGAATAATAATCCATAGGGTGTAGGTCTAATCAGGAAAATGGAAGGAAATAACAGAAACATAAAATCACCCTTAGTGTTTGAGAGCCTTGAGACTCCTACATACTACTCATATTATGCTCCCGTAAACCCCTCCTGAATCTCCCTCCCCAGTATATGCAACTAGTATCCCTAATATTTCTCTTAGTCACGCACTTCACAAACTTCACATTATGTAACCTTGACCCATTTATATAAGAGTCCACTAGCCAAGGGTCCAACACAGTCAACTTGTTCCTAAACAAACTGTTTCCTGAAACTTCCTGTTTCCAGAAATCTTAATCAGAGAATGCAACATCGGGTCATTTTTAGTGAGAATTTTCTTTCACCGAGTCTTATTTGGGAGATAATAATTTTAGCGGTTTTCATGCGCGTTTCGATGTATGGAGTATTGAAGGGGGATCACTTGGGAATTTATGATTAAACTGGAAAGCTCTAGTGCTTTTGTTTATTTTGATCTTTCCTTTTTTCATGGTATTGAAGAAAATCAACCATTCAACTTTTCTCATGAATGATTTTTGTGTAATAAGTTGCTGCGTTGTGGGATTCTCATTCTTGCAGTCGACCTCGGGAAAGATTCCGTGAAAGAGAGAATGGAAGATCAAGTAATGAAGGGAGCACTAGAGGCGCTAGTGGAAATTTTCAGCCCGAAGTGCCTACTACCGCTAGTTCATCCATGTCTGCCTCACCAACCATTGTTCTATCTGGTTCGCGGCAATTTTCAGGCCAGCTGCCCACCATCTTACAGTCACGTGATCGTCAGGATGACAGCAGCAGCCTATATGAAGAAAATCTTGATGGAAGCAAGGATTCAGGTGATACTGGCAGCATCGGAGATCCTGAATTGGTTTCTGCATTTGATGGCCAATCTAGTGGTTATGGATCACAAAGACACAGCTCTAGGGGAAGCAAGTCTAGGCAAAGTGGAGAACGCCGAGAACGTGACAACAGACGCGAAGGAAAGTGGGAAAGGAAGCATTCATAGCTAGTAAATAGTGTGAGTAGGCATCATATTGCACTGATAAGCTAATACGACAGACATGAAGCGAAGGTAAGTGGAAAGAAACATTCAAACCTGACCTCATTCTCCGGAGTTATTGGTTATCTTCACGGCAGAACATCACCCAAAAGGTAAAGCCGAAACGGAGGCTTTCACTCTTTCGGAGTGATATCACGACACGATTACAAGCCCAATATCAGATTGAAATGGAATTATTATCATTTTAGCTTTTTCCCGTTGTGATTTGCCCTAAGCTTGTTCATTGTTCGTATAGTTCAATGGGATGTTTTGATCATATTGGTTTACTGTTGTATTAAGCGTGTATGATGTATATTTGATTCCTTGATCACGAAAAGAAGTTACAGATCTTGTTTGTAGAAATTCCTGACGTTGTGTATCAAGAAAACAATAGGGAAGCTGTTCTGCTTGTGCTTATATGTACGAGTACTAAGGGCTGTGCTGTTGTACCTCGGCATGAAACCTTGGGAAATCATAAATGGGAGGGAAATTCTGAATTTGGAACCCCAACGTCGATGGTTGTTTTGGGTGTGATAGATAGTGATCATTGTGGAATACTGAACGTGTGGGAAGCCTGCGTTTTTGGATTTAATCTAAAAGATATGTAGCGATTCATCTCTGATTAGAATTAAAGCGACAATTCCTCAAAGAGTAGCTTCTGTGTACAAGGTCATAAATAAGACATCTAAATAACTATTGTAATGGATTAAATATTTCAATTTATCACGTCTTAGGTCAACTCGGGACCCCGGTTTAACCCCTAACTCGGACCGGTTTTCCAGCCGGTTCGACGGTTTCCGGTCCGAACCGACTGGTCCAGGTTCTATAACCTTGAGTCTGAGTCTTCAAAAGGCCTGACGAGACTTAAAGATTGTTTAAAAGCTTACTTAAAATGTAAACCTTTAAATAGCCTTTAAAGTTTATGCCTCCAAATTCATATATAACCATTTATACTTATTTACAATCTTATATTATATCTTAAAAACCTAACATCGATTCTCGTCATAATATAAGGGCTTAGTAAGGAAAAGAAATGAATGTATAGTGATAACAATTGTTCGAGCAAGTACAAATAAAAAAAAACTGATCGTCTGTTAACTAATGAGATATTTTCTAAAATTGACAAAGTGTAACAAGCAGTATATAAAACTATATTTTACCTCTTTTACTTTTCACATATAAATTGAGACGAACTCCTCACAGTAAGATTATAATATTTTATTTGGTATTAAAATAAACTCATAGCAATTATTAGGCATGTCTATGGACCAAACCAGACCGGGTTGGGGGTCAACCCGAGGTCTGGTCCAGGAGGGACCTCGGGCTAGACAATCCGGCCAGGTGCAGTCCGGTCAATCCAGCTCAGCTGGACTGGAGGCCGGTCGGGGATTTCCTGGACCAGTCCAGGCAATCCAAGACCATTTTTTAAAAAATAAAAAATAAAAAATCTTTTCCCACTTCCAGAACAATAATTAAATCAATGAAACACCTGCGGGACAATAAATAAACATGCAAACATCTTAAATCCAATCCTAAACCCATAATAATCTCCAACAACATGTCATTGAACAAGAATACAATATAAAATAAAGGCATGCTTTTATAAAGCCAAGTAAATTTTATAAGCCAAACCACAAATCAATGGAGTGAAAGGAGTGAAGTCACAAATTTGGTAGGGTGCCCAATGAGAGATTGATGCAATGGATTTTTTATAAAAAAAAAATTAAAAAGCACTTTCGGGTCGGCCAGGACCGTCTATAGGATCGAACCCTGGACCGAAGTGCAGTCCGGCCCGGCCCGTCGTGCGTCAGTCTACGTGAATGGTCTCGGACCGGGGGGCGGCGGACCACTGGACCGGGTTTTTTGGGCATCCCTAGCAATTATTATGTTGTAGTTGACAACAAATCAGAGGGGAGAGAGTGAGTTAAAGTTGCCATCTCTAGCTATTGAAGAGAAGAGAGATAGGAGTT
Organism: Acacia melanoxylon; assembly: GCA_019022615.1. Lineage (NCBI taxonomy): Eukaryota > Viridiplantae > Streptophyta > Magnoliopsida > Fabales > Fabaceae > Acacia > Acacia melanoxylon. The sequence continues at coordinate 619,070 of JAFJYJ010000111.1, forward strand.
AATGATTGATATGAAAGCAAGAGTTGAATATAATGATGATGAGATGTGAAACTTACAATTAAGATCAAGGTAAAAAAAACAAAACTTAGGATTAAGGTTAAGTTAAAATTTATAAATAATTTATAAAATTATTACTCCCTCTTGTCCTTATTATAAGATACCAACTGCCCACATATTTTGGTCTTTATTATAAGGCACCAATTGCCTCCAAACCTAAATTTTTCTCATTCTACCCTTATTTTTAATACTCCTCGTAAATAATAAATTATCATCAGCTGCACTCTAAATATTTACACCCAATGGTTATGTTTCTCACTCCCCAATAGCCATTACAACGCTGCTCATACGTGCAGAACAATAATATTTTTGATTGACTTTTTCATCCAAATATCCAATGGCCACGTTTCTCTCTTACTCAAAATTAACTTTTCATTTCTCTCTCCCCAAAATTAAAGTAGGGGTAAACATGGAAATATTTATCAACTGAACATTTTTTAATGACTAAATTGTCCTTCCTTGGTTTAAGAGAAATGGTGGTTGGTGCCTTATAAAAAGGACCAGAGGGAGTAGATGATATTATACATGCTTACCACTCTGGTCCTATTTATAAGTTCAGTTTGACCAAATCTCACATACCAAGAAAAAGTAGTTGACACAATGATTATATGGGTAATTTTTCAATTTTGCCCTCATTTATGATTAGGCATTTTTCAACTGTTTCTTCTTTCTATCTTTATGGGTATAATTAATATGGATAAAATTGTCACAATCTCATTTATTACATGAAACTGGACTTATAAATAGGACCAAACTTTTTTGGTCAAATTGGACTTATAAATAGGACCAGTGGTATATGATAGTATAAATTTTTTTAAAAAAAAGTGTTAAATAAATCAGGTTTGTAGGCTAGGCCTTATAAAAATAGGCCTAACCTATTTATCTAAATAATCATGGCAATAGGTTTGAATCTAAGTCTGACCTAATTACTAAATAGGTTAGGCTACATTTTATGTAGGATAGGTAAGCCCGGTTAAAAGCTTAGCCTATTTTTACTCCTAGTGTGAGGTTATATGAGCTAGTCCACTCCATTAATCCGGAACAAATTTCAGGTTTCTTGTGGTCCTAAATATAAGATTTTGAATTTAGCAATATTGGAGAATGTCATTAGTATTGTAACCATGAATTGGTTAGGTGATATTTTTAGCAGGAAACATGACCAGCTTTGAATTTGACTTTCTCAAAGCATGGATTTTCATCTAAATTTAATTTTAAAATTCTGGTACTTCCAGATTACTTTTATTTGACATTATATATTGTTAAAAAAAAAAAAAAAAAGATAAACTGCTCATTACCCGCATTGAGTTTGAATTGGCACAAGAGAAAGGAAAATCGATCTCAGCAAATTTTACAAATTCCAATCAAAACAGAACAAAAAAGACAGCATACAGAAAAGAAAAGAAAAGAAAAGAAAAGGAAGGAAAATCAAAAGAAAGATGGCTTTCCTTCTTTTCTTTATTTCAAAAAAGCACGAATTTTTTCAATCTCCACAATCTTCAAAAACAAATCAAAATCAGTATTCACTGGCCAGAGGAACGTGCTCATTGTTAATGAACACATTGCCGTAGATGAGACCAGCGAGGCCACCACCGACGAGGGGTCCAGCCCAGTAGATCCAGTACGCAGGCGACAATAGAGCCAAGAAGCTGAGCAATCCAGTAGAAGATGCCAGTGAGTATGGTGATCTGGCCGCCGAGAGCCAATCCGAAGGTGACAGCTGGGTTAACATGACCACCTGAGATATTGGCACCAACAGAGACAGCCACAAAGAGAGCGAAACCATGGCATACTGCAATTGCTACCAAACCAGCAGGATCAAGAGCTGCATCTGATGTCAACTTCCCTGCATTTGCACAAAAACAACACAAACAAAAAAATTGTCAGAATTTCTTGGGATTTAAGGAACGACAACAAGCTGAGTTGTTTATTTTTCAAGACATCTCTCTCTCAAAAGTCAAATTGTTAGCAGTTAGTGCCATAGGCTATGGCTGAACCAACACCAGCAAAAACAAAGAGCAAGGTGGATATGAACTCAGCAACATAGGCCTTAATGGAGGCCGAGTTGAAAGAATCATCGAAGCGTCCGAAGGATATGCCTGCCATCTTTCAGAAGTTTTTGGGGAAAACCTTAAAGATAAGAAAGTGCAATTTTCTGAATCAAGAATGCTGCTCAAAAAGGTCTCTCAGGCATGACATATATATATAGTAGAAATTACCAAGAAGAGTATTAAGGACTTACTATAGCTTTCATTAAGATTACTGTACTGTAGTGTGTGTTTGTTTGGAAGTTGAAAAGGAATATGGTTGGTTTACAACATATCCATGCACATCCAATCAGGTTTCTTCTGGCAACCTTAGCTGTCACTAACATGATTTTAATAAAAATTGTCTGGAAGCTAATAAATTATTCCTCCATGTGCATATGAGATAGGGATAGAAGTGGTGTTTAATCAACAAATCATAAAAGAACATGATAGTGGAAGATATGAATGGCTCTCGGCCACAATGCCACATATAGCCCTGACATGGCAAAGAGGTAGGTGAATTTGAAAATGAGCGGATATAAATTAATTAGGATTTTTTTAATGATGATCAGGAAATAGTAGTTGAATTGTGCATGTTACAGAAATGTTAAGGCTTTGTTTGCTTAATGCAGAGTATAACTTTCCCACAGAACAGGGTTGCTTCACCTTCATCAGTTTATATTTTCCATTTGTGATTCACTGATTCTAGGCGGTATGCACAAAAATTGAAGTTGAAATGTCTGCTATTGAATGTTCAGTTAGCTCCATGCATAAACCATTTTGAGCGAGAATCAACAGTGAGAAATATTAATTTTTATTTAGTGGAATTTCTTGAGTAATGTAAGACAAAGGGTAGTTAATGAAACATTTAAAAATACTAACTAAAAAATGCAGCATCACAAAAAAAACGCAACCATGAAGTTTTAATTAGATTAAACACACCAGCTAATCAAGGAGTTTTGTGTCTGATGTAGTTTTCTGAGGACTGAGAAGTTGAGCCTTTTCCATATATATATGTTTTTTTTCTTATACTGGAGACTTTTCCATATAATGCCGTTGAAGCGGCTCATGTTTGTCTCAATTGCTGTTTATGGGCCATAATTGGAATCTCTATCTGGCAACCACTGTTAGATAACATAAACTAATCAAAATCTCATGCAATCATTGTTTGATAAGATAAAATAACCAAAGTCTCATAAGCTTAGAACATTTATTTTTTAAAAAAAAAAAATGATTACTTGTCTGTTCATGCATCATAAATCGGAATCCTGCCTAGGGAAACATTAACTTCATCTAGTTTTGCCTTCTTTCCAAATTTTGCAGATCATACAAAAACAACAAGACTTATCCTATTAGGTAGTGTCAATTACACGTTATGGTTCTTTCCCACAACCAAATCTTTAAATAGACTGCTAACTAAAATGTCTCATTCAATAACTTTATTGATCATTCTCTTCAGTCTTTCTCTATATTTCAGTGGTTCCCGTATGGTTTGATTTACTCTTCTCAACGGCATCTCTAAGGGATTTATTTATATATGTATGAACTACTTCAAATGATTTTCTATTTTCTATTTTTATTTCTGCTACCCAACTTTATACTCTTATTATCCCTTTAAAACCCAATTTTCATATCATAATAATCAATTCAAATTTATATTAAACATGACAGATAATTCTGATATAAATTTTTGTCTACTGATATAATATTATACGGTCGAACGGTTGGATGCTTGTGTTTTGTAATTCAAGTGTCTAAGGAACCTCATTTTACCATGACCCTAATTATTTCCTGTGTTAACCAGATCTCATTCTATGGACAAAGGTAGGGGTCAAAAACAGAACAATCGGGCTATTTTTCCTTCAGGTTTCATGGTCAACAAGAAGAAAAAGTATAACCCTTGTCTATGGGTTAAATGGTCGAAGGGTCAGACACTTTCACAATGGAGAGATTTCGATTCCTTCGACAGTCGCAGTACTAGGGTCGGACACTTTCACAATTGAGAGACTGATTGTTAACTATTTGTGTTGCTCTACTCTGAACACACTTTAATTCTAAACTGAGTAGTTGCCGTGGATGACTCTATTCTGTGTATTATGATGGGGAAAATGACAGGTGATAATAGGAAGGCAAAAGAATCACCTTTGAGATGGTGTCACAAATTGTGTCTTAGAAGTGAGAATTCATGCTATTGAGCTTTAAACTCATTATGATTTACTTCTTTGTTCTATGTATGTTGGCAGGCTTTAAGATTGATAAAATATGCAGTTGGAAAATTAGTTGTGGAGTTCAGAAGGGAAATGCCGAGACATTCAGTGGCAGTTCGCCAGTTGTTTCACCACAAGGGAGAGCCAGATCCTTTGAAAGGTGATGCACTAAATAAGACTGTGCAGGACGCTGCTCATGAAGCTATCACTGCTATATTTTCTGAAGAAGACAACAAACCATCACTTCCCGAAGCTAATAACAGGCGGATGCAAGGGTTTGGGAATACAAACTTTGAAACATCATCAGAAGATAAGAAATCCTTTCTCAGTGAGGTAGTTGGAATCGGAAGTGCATCAATCAAGCTAGGACTTAGTAGCTTGACACGGGGACATTCACTAATGAAGAATGAAACTGGAAGCTACGAAAGTCCAAATCTTCGAAGGTCGTTGAGCATAGAAACAGAGCATAGTGACTCATATCAACCTGTTAAATATCATAATGAAAGTCAAAGCACTTTTGGTGTATAGCAGCTTTTGTAGGAGGAAGATTTGGGGAAGATAATGAGGATAGTTGTAGTGTTTGTACTGGAAGCCTTGATGGAGTTTTGAAGCGATGGCGTGTGGCAAAAACCAGGAAGTGGTATAGTAATCAATGTTCAGTGCAAGATGAAGGGGGCAAGTATTTTGAACTTTGAATCAAGTTTCATTGACCACTATTGAACCTGTAACATTTTACTACCCTATAAAATCAAGACAACTGAGTTTCATAAGGCCACTAGTGATCACCAAACTTGATGTAATTCGAGCTCCTAATTTTTCCATCAACAGAACATATGTATGATGAAATTTCACTTTTCAAAATATGCCTTCAACTTTATCTCATTCATCCAGTAAAGTGAACCTCAGCCCTTGCTTTTTTTTTTTTTTTTTTTTTAACTTTTTATCTTCAGCCTGAAACCTCGGACTTGTTCACATACCCAGTTGTGGTTGATTTGGTATATTTTGGGGTGAACGAAGCATGACGGTTGCTCTAATTATCAAAGAAATAGAATCCCCAGTCACTCTGCAATTGTAATTTTATGAAGGGGAAATCTTTCTTTAGGTAACATAATAAAATTTTTATTTATGATCATAATACCATATCATCAATATTTGTCCAAAACATCACACACAGTATAAATGTTGAGTAGACTCAGCTTTTCATTGCACATCACATAGTTTATATCTATCACATCTTCATTAAGATTATTAAGTCTCATGGTATCTTTTTCAGCAGTTGGGCTGAACGTAAATGATTCAATGTCATATCATAGTGATCTCTTCAGTTAGTGTAACCAATACCAATAACTTGAAAAGAATGCATTCATTAAAAAGATGTACTAGCAACATCTGCTACATCATCAGACTCATCAACAATCATTTCATCTCTGAAAAGCAATTTCAAATACGGAACAACCCTTGGAAGCACAGGCAAATATGCTATATTGATGCTCATCATGTCAAATGCAATACAAGTTTTGTCCATGTGTGTTTCATCGGATAAAGGAATTTTTGGGTACCTTTGGCTGAGGTGAGTGAGCACAATTCGGTATGCATTCGCTGAGTCTCCCACTTCCACAGCTTCTTTTGTGGTGCTGTGGTTCCTTGATATAGCCTCCTCCAACAGAGCATCCTCAAAAGTTGCCTGCATATCAAAAGCAAACAGTTAAGACAATTCATAGGCATGATTTATGAAGATAGATAAATTAAACTTCGCCACAAAATGTACATGAGCAAATCAAAGCTGGACCTTATTAAAAATGTTTCAGATGAAATTATTATCAGATAATAACCATATTCTAAATGGTTATTATCAGATAATCAATTCACTACAGTAGAAATGAATTGAATGGTGCTGAACAGGTCAGTTCCTGTCATATGAACAAAAGTTTTTTTTTTCTTTGCCTTTTCCATCAAAACAATATCTGAACTACAAATTGAAGACAAGCTGTGAGTCTGAAAATTTTAGTTAGCCTATGAAAGCTATAGCTTTACTACAACTAGAGGCCAGAAGTTAAATCACATTGATGCCTTTATTAGTTTTGTTAATAATTTACCTACTGAAATAAAAACTGCAAGATTTTTAAGCCTACGTGTTACCATGGGACCTGCAATTTATGGCATGATTAAGAGTTAGAAATAAACTCTATCAGCAAATCTCTTTCTTTGTGATTCCTACTTGGAGAAAGTGGGAAAGAGCATATTTGATTCTCAGGTGATTTGCCACTACCGACCTTATTTTGTCAATAAAAAAGCACTAAATGCAACACTTCCTGTCATCTCATTTCTATAAAGATACTAGACTTACCTCATGTATAAGAACTGTAGCACCCCGAGATGCTTCTACTAACTCAGGGCAGGGTCTAGTGTCCCCAGAATACACCATCTTCCAACCAGGTATCACTTTTCCAGCACTATTAACCCTCTCTGCAGCTTTCAGAACAACACCAAATGCCTGAACAATGTACAATGGGCAAACTAATCAAGGATTCCAGACCAGCTTCCTGCGTAACCCTCTTCAATTTCTTAAGGATAGGATAAACCACATTTTTGTCAGTTGGACTACCCGGTCTTCTAAAATAGCTTTGCATACGAGATCCCTCGGCAAACAAAGTTGAATCAATTTTTGGTGCAGTCATTTCTTTATCATTTTTATCTGGTTCATCATGTTCATAAGCTTCCAATGAGGCTATTGTGGTGTGCCTGCAGTCAAGAAACTGCATATCTAAATTTTCAAGTCTTTGATATGCGTCCAAATATCTCTTAAGTTGCGTTGGTCCTACAACAAGCACTGGTTCATGAGGAACCCCCTTCAACAAATCACACCGCAAAGCCAGTATTCTGGCCAAGCCAGTGCGGTGGTCAGCATGTATAGAAATCCAAATACACCATAAAGATCTTACAGCATCATCAGCACCATCTACACCGTATTTGTTTTCAAGGATATCAACCAACAGGAGTAAGATAATTAGATTGAATTTGCAAACAAGAACATTATTATAAAGGAATATCAGAAAATGTTCAGACTTACCTCCTTTTAAGTTGACCCAATGTTCCTTCTCAACAATTCAAGAGTAAGCCCCCTTTTGAAAAAATATTTATATATATTGAGCTCACATTTCGACATTTTGATGGTTGGGATGAACCTGTTCCTAGAAAACTATCTCCAAGTCATCTCTTCTTATATCTTCCAAACAACTAGGAACACCATCTGCACATAGCTATGGCTCTTTAACCAATATTTTATGATCTACAATAGAAATATCATCCTTGGATTGACTGGACTGCAAACACAGTTGGCTTACATGTTGGGCTGCCTCAACAACCTCAGGAATTTGTGAGAGTAATTCTTCAATGGTTTCTAAGATACCCACAGTAGCTGGAACAAGAGATCTATCCAATCCAAGATGAGCATAGGGGCGCAAAGTGAACTGAAGTGTGGCATGGCCTTGGAGATGTGACAAGAGAAAAAGGCCCAACCAGCCTTGGAGATGTGACAAGAACTGAAAAGGCCCAACCAGAAGATTAAGACGATTGAATAAAAACTTATTGTCAAAAGAACATTGAACAACCATGTATTTACTTTATTGATACAAGACTTCAGTAAATTAATTGATGGCAAGGTCAAGTAAATGTTCCATACCTTAAGAAGATTTTCAGCAGAAATGGTGTCACAATATTCCAAAATAGAATCCTACAAAAAGAACCAAATTAAGCAATATTTTAGAGTTTATTTTAGTCCTAAATAACATTCTCAAGAAAAACAGAGAGCAAGTACATTGTAACAAACCTCTCTTGAGGTTGAAGAATCTGATATTGAGGAACTATGATTTGAAAGGGACCAAAATCCAGGTGCAGGAAAGAACTGAGGACACAAGTAATTAAGTCGTACATCAATTCTTGCACTAGATTTCAAAATTGGAATCTCTATGTTTTTCCAGAAAACAGTTTCATAATCAAAGAGTCACAAAGCAGATCGGCGGATGAAAAGAGGACTTTTAAAAATGACTAACAGCTAACCTTTCATGTCCAGCTATGATATGTTGTGTAGGACCAAATTTCTTCATCCATTTTTGGTAATTTGAACAACTAATCACAAATGCCGGACTTAAATGAATAATGCACGAGACATTATTGCTCATGGAATCCGCATAATAACTACTGAGTGATTGAACAGATAATAATGTTTCAAAATGTGATTCAGTTGGGCAATCAACGAGAAGGACTATGGGACCAGGAACTGAGGGACCCATGACATCACTTGGGTGAACCTGGAAGATGAAATTAAAAATTAAAATGTAAGCCTAACATAAATACATAAAATCATATTTTTGAGCCATTGAAATACGTCCCAAGTTCTTTTATTCATTCTCCAATACTTCTACAAAGCTTCAGGTAAATGAACTGATCCAACTTTGGGACTTACCAAGATATTCTACATATCTGATCTCACTGGATTCCCAAGTTGCAGTTCACGATATTTTGGCCCAGGTTTAAGACCAAAGGCCTTAGCTTTCTCTGGATCAAACTTTCCTTTGATCTCAGGCAATTCGCAAATATATAGTACAGACATATCACCAGGCGGCTTTCCATTAGTTACCAAGGGTGGACCTTCAGAATGGTTTGGTTGTAAAATAATGGCAGATATTTTGACCACCTCATTATCAACAAGAACAATAGGATCTAAAAACTTATTTTAACCTAGAACAGTGGACTCATCAGTGCTGGTGTTGGAAATTATGCCCTAAGGGCAAGTCATCTCCATTTATTTATCATTTAATTAGCATGTTTATAGTGATAACTGTATCCCTGGATATATCTTATAGATTATCCTAAATGTCCTGATCGGTCATCTACGTGGGAGCGAAGATGAAATAAGACCAGTATGACTTTGATGAGGTATGGAGATACGAATCAAAGTCATGGGCACTTGTAAGAGTACAAGGTGCTGGACCGACCCACTATGAGAAAATTGCATGGATTTAGTCATAAGCTTATCTCATGTATAACCGCGTCACAACGCCCTTTGACCTGAGATCATCATGGATTCCTACATGAGAGTCTTTGATCTTTGACCTAGTCAAAAGTCACCATTGACCGAGTGATGATAAAGGCTTTGATCGGGATCAGTACTTTTCATGTAGAGGAATTGAATGGTCAAGATGGAATTTGTCCCTCACATTTGTAGAGAGATAATACTGGGCCCCTCGATGAGTGAGTCTGGGAAATGTATGCCCATACTATGATGGAAAGGAGTTTCCATTCCAGTTATTAGACTACTCAAGAATCGAGAAAGTAATGGTCAAGAACAGGAAGTTGACATTATTCATGCCTCACCTTGACCAAATTATCACTTGACAAAAGGGACGTGACATGGTTGTACGAAAGGTTGTATCGTATCATCGATCCCCATATGAATTGGGTAGTTGCAATGTCTTGCTAGAGGCCGCTTGCGACTTGTGGGCTGGTACAATATTGGACATTGCCAATCTCATGTAATGGGCTATAGGGTCTTTACAAGAATAGCTAACACGAGCGAAAAAGTGTCCAGGATTCATTGAATCTTAGATATGTCTAAGATTTAATGAATAAAACATTTAATCTAGGATGGATATATATATATATATATTATTAAATTCAAAATTAAATATAATATTATTATTTAATAGAGATTATAATATTATTATATAATATTTATTTTAAGTATTTAATTTATTTGATAAATTAAATATCTAAAACAAATAGAGATATTGTATCTCGATTTAATTTTCAAATAAAGATATAGTATCTTAGATTTAATTAAATTGAGATATAGTATCTCATATTTAATTAAATAAAAAAAGGTATCATAACTCATATTTAATTTATAAAGATAAATTAAATATGTAGGCTTATAATTCGGATTAAATAAATATATTAGATTAGATCTATTTGATAGATTTAATTAATATATTATTTTAATTGAAATTCGAATTTCAAAATTGATTGGATTAATTTTGAATATTTTAATATGGCTTATTAGGGTTTTAGAAACCTTATAAATAGATATTGATCTAGCCATATTAAGTAGACGGATGAATTAGAAAAGCCACAAGAAATCCTAGAGAGAAAAAGTAGAGATGCAAGAATACTGAAGGCGCTAGCACGCTGCCGCAGTCGTGTTCGGAGATTATTCGTGTGGATCCGGTAGAGGAGGAGATTCGTAGAGTCCGCTCCTGGCGATCGAGAAGGTAGGCCACCGGTCAAATCGCAAGAGACGCACACCGATTCGGCATAGGTATGATTCGGATTCTTTTAACCTTGATTTAAGCGCGGTTGAGCGATCTTCTTTGGGATTCGTAAGAGTTTTTTTAAATTCCGCTGCGTGTACGGATCCCAACAGTGGCATCAGAGCCAGGTCAACAGAGCGTTTAAATTGGGTTTATACGTGTTTATATATATATATATATATATATATATATATATTCGATATATGTATGTCTAGAACCGAATCATGTATGTTATAAAAACGTAAATTCCCGCTAGGGTTAGGTTTGGTTTTGTGTGGATTTGAATTGTTCAGATCGGAGATCACACCGAAGTCGCACGATCACGCTGGGGTCAGAGATCACATTCGGCCATGCTTGGATGTGAGATCATGCTGTTATGAATAGCGTCATATTACACTGGGTCGATCACGCTGGTCGATCCCATTCAAACATGTTCGAACTTGATTACTTTTTCGAAAAGCTCCGAGGACGTTATTTTTGAAACAACTTGTTCTTGAAATTTTAATTTTATGAAAGATTCTTTCTAAAACAATATGGTGTTTTCAAAACCGCCGTAGGGACCCCGGCTGATTGTTCATAGCGCGAGAATTTAAATCATGATATTATATTAATGTAATATAATATCATGACTTGAATTTAATATGACTTGGTTGACAAGTAATGGATTCCAATCAATCAAGTAATGAATATGATTCATTGTATTAAATTCAATCAATCAATCAAGATGTGAATTTAATATGACTTGTTTGACAAGTAATGGACTCCAACAATCAAGTAATGAATATGATTCATTGTATTAAAGTCAATCAATCAATGAAGATGTGAATTTAATATGACTTAGTTGACAAGTAATGAATATGATTCATTGTATTAAATTCAATCAATCAATCAATCAACATGTAGATTTAATAAACTTGATAATTTAATCATGATATTTTCTTTCATATTGTATGAATTAATATTTGTTGTGATTAATTATTCAAATTTGTTTGGGTATGGTGAACAACATGGCTCTAGAATTTACAAGTGTTGTATTATTTAAATATGGCCTGCGAGTCATGCCTCTCTCTCTAAATATTCTTGATGTACATTCTCTTCTCATCCCACTCCCCTCGTATGTGAAACGAGGTTTCTCCTTATGTATTTTCTTTTATTATTTAGAGAACTCCCCTCATTGGCTTGAGAGGACTTTAGGTTAGATGAGCCATGTTGTGTCACAGTTTTAATTATGTTCTGATTTGATCATTGCATGATAAGTTTAGAGGTTATATGAGATACAATCGCGATTGCATTCATATAACTAGAATTAATAGGATTAATTAGATCATACCAAATAAATACCCTCTAAATAAAATCTTAAGTCGTAATGCCGTCAATTAATGAATACTTGTCAAAACCTAGATCGCCCATTTGTATGTTCCACCAAAGTGGATGCATTTGAGTTATCTTGGTGAGATAAGAGTGAGTAATGGTGATACTCAACATTCATTATTGTCTTGACTTAATTGAGATTATCAAAACGGTTTTGGATCTCAAGGCATTTGATGAGATTAAACGTGCCAGATCATATGATGATCGAATCCCATAAAGATCTAAGAGTTACATGTGATGTAATTGGCAAAGAGCTTGCCTACCTAAATAACTTGATTTTAAGCGTCCTGTCAAAGCGGACTTAAATTTAAGCCAAATATGGATCTTAGCCCACTAATTATAATGAGGGTTGTTAATTCAGTGGGAGGTTATTAATTAAATTTTGCATATCCTTTTAGTGTAGAATCATATCGTCTAGTAATGTTTGCAAAACCATCAATGCGATCAGTCCTTGAGAAGGACGAACTCGATGAGACAAACATTCTTGACTTGTTTGGGAACTCAAGCGTTGATTCTGAACACGAAAGAAAGAAGTATCTCATCAATCAACCCATTCCTGACGAGCTTGCAGGTAATGATCCAAGAGCTCATATTAATGCTTGTACGAAGCATAAGGATGACTCTGTGGGTGCAGGATGCCTGGTGCCTGCCACTATGGTTCCAGACCTCGATAGAGATCTAGAACATGTGGAGGCCTTTGAGATGATTGTTCATCGTAAGGAAATGTTCCAGCAACAGGCAAGGCAAGAGAGGTATGAGACCACTAAGGCCTTACATTCCAGCAAGTTGGCTGAAGGTGCATCAGTTAGTCCTCATTTCGAAAATGAAAGGCTATATTGATCACCTTGAGAGGCTTGGATTTCCCATAAGCCAAGAGTTGGCTACAGATATGATCTTGAACACACTCCCAAATAGTTATGACCAGTTTGTCATTATCTATAACATGCTCAACATGGAGAAATCAATTTTTGAACTGCATGAGATGCTCAAAACTGCTGAGTAGAGCCTTAAAAACAGGCCCAACACTGTTTTGATGGTTCAGAAAGAAAATGGTATGAAAAAGAAAGGCAAGGGAAAAAGAAAGGGTAATGGCTCAACTGGTAAGACCAATGAGTCAAATAGGCCCGAATCTAAGCCTGCAGCCAAGAAGGCAAAGCCTCCAAAGGATGGGGTCTGCTTCTTCTGAAATGAAATCGGTTATTAGAAGAGGAATTGCAAACTCTACCTCTAAGATCTGGAAAAGAACAAGGAGGATAGCGAGGCTATCGCTTCAGGTATCTATGTCGTAGATATTCACTTTTCTACTTCCTCAACATGGGTATTAGATACTGCATGTGGTTCTAACATTTGTATAAATGTGCATGGTCCCAAGGACAATAGAAAATTGAATGGACATATCTGTGACATAAACTACCAAAAGGATCAAGTCAAATGATTTGAATCCAACTTACCTATGGCACTATCGTCTAGGCTATATAAATGAAAAACACATTTCGAAACTCCACCAAAATTGATTTCTTGACTCATTTGATTTTGAATCATTTGATACATGTGGGTCTTGTTTATTTGGAAAGATAACAAAGGCACCTTTACTAGGAGTAGTAAAAGGGCCACCGATTTATTGGGCCTCATACATACAGATGTTTGTGGACCAATGAATACATCTACCAGAGGAGGTCATTTGTACTTCATTACATTTATAGACGATTTTAGTAGATATGAGTATATCTATCTAATGAAACATAAGTCTGAATATTTTGAAATGTTCAAAATATTCCAAAATGAAGTGCAAAACCAACTTGGCAAAACAATTAAGGCACTTCGATCTGATCGAGGTGGTGAATATTTGAGCCAAGAGTTTATTGACCATTTTAGGAGTTGTGGGATCATCTCACAACTGACTCCTCCAGGAACACCTCAGTGGAATGGTGTTTCTGAATGGAGGAATCGAACTCTATTAGATATGGTTCGATCTATGATTGAGTCAAACAGATCTTCCACCTCCTTTTGGGGCCATGCCCTAGAAATAGCTGCGTTCACACTGAATCGTGTTCCATTGAAGGCAGTTGAAAAGACACCATATGAGATATAGACTGGGAAGAAACCCAGTTTTTCATTTCTTAAAATTTGGGGATGTGAGGTTTATGTTAAACAACAAGCCTGTGATAAATTATCACCCAGATCCTCAAAATGCCTTTTTCTGGGGTATCTTAAGGATACTATGTCTACAATCCTACCGATCACAAAGTGTTTGTTATTCGGAATGGTATCTTTTTGGAAAAAGAGTTTATCTCTGAAAGAGCCAGTGGGAGTAAGGTGAACCTCGAAGAAGTTCGAGAGCCACAAGACCACATAGAACCACATATGGAAAATTGAGAAGACTCACAACAAGTTGTTGAGCCTACTCAAGTAACACAAGGCCCATGAAGGTCCGATAGATCACGGCTACAACCTCAGAGATATGGATTTCTGATTACTGGAAGTCGTGATGTTCTGCTCATTGAGCAGAATGAGCCAACTAACTATCGAGAGGCCGTGGTGGGACCAAACTCTGAAAGATGGCTTAATGCCATGAAGTCTGAAATGCAATCCATGTACGACAATGAGGTATGGACCTTAGTCGATCCACCTGAAGGTGTAAAGACCGTCGGGTACAAGCGGGTTTTCAAGGAGAAACTGACATGGATGGCAAAGTAAATGTCTTCAAGGCACGACTGGTTGCAAAAGGATTCAGTCAAACTCATGGTGTAGACTATGATGAAACCTTTTCCCCAGTTGCAATGGCCAAATCAATCAGAATCCTGCTTGCCATTGCATCATACTATGACTATGAAATATGGCAGATGCACGTCAAAACTGTCTTCCTTAACGGAAAGCTCCTTGAGGATGTGTACATGACACAACCTGAAGGCTTTGTTCATCCTGAGGAATCTGGTAAAGTTTGCAAGCTTCAAAGATCCATTTATGGATTGAAGCAAGCATCCTGGAGCTGGAATCATCATTTTGATGAAGTAGTCAAAGAGTTTGGATTCATTCAAACATCGATGAACCTTGTGTTTACAAGAAGGTTAGTGGGAGCACAGTTGTATTTCTAGTGCTTTATATTAATGACATCCTACTCATTGGGAATGACATTCCTACCTTGCAGAGTGTCAAGTCTTGGTTAGGAAAGTCTTTCTTAATGAAAGATTTAGGCGAACCCACTTACATCCTAGGGAATAGGATCTATAGAGATAAATCCAAGAGGCTGATAGGCCTAAGTCAGAGCACATACATAGACAAGATACTACAAAGGTTCAGTATGCAGGATTCTAATGTGGGTAACATGCCCATGTCTCATGGCATTCATCTCAGTAAGGATCTGTGTCCTAGGACAAAAGATCAAAGAGACCGCATGAGTAAGATTCCATATGCCTCCGCCATTGGATCTATCATGTATGCCATGTTATGTACTCGACCGGATGTGTCATTTGCCTTGAGTATGATCAGCGAGATATCAACAAGATCCGGTGAGAGTCAGAGTGATGGACTCTTTGTCAAGAATATCCTAAAGTACTTAAGAAGGACTAAGAATTTATTCTTGAAATGTGGTGGTTTGGAAGATGAGCTCTGTGTGACTGGTCACACAATGCAAGTTTCCAAGCTGACCAAGATAAATCTAAGATCGCAATTAGGATATGTATTCCTGTTAAGTGGTAGTGCGGTAAGCTAGAAGTGCTCCAAGCAGAGCACTGTACTTGATTCTGTTGGAAATTATGCCCTAGGGGCAAGTCATTGTACAATGAACGTTTAGGATATTTATAGTATTCTCTTTTTGTTATCATTTTCGTTTGCATGTTTGTATTGATAACTGCATCCATGGATATATCTTATAGATTATCCTAAATGTCCACTGTCGGTCATCTACGCGGGAGCGAAGATGAGTTAAGACGATGTATGACTTTGATGAGATATGGAGATACAATCAAAGTCATGGGCACTTGTAAGAGTACAAGGTCTTTGGACCAGGCCACTATGAGAAAGTTGCATGGATCTAGTCATAAGCTTGTCTCATGTATAACCGCGTCACAACTCCCTATGACCGAGATCATCATGGATTCCTACATGATGAATCATTAATCTTTGACCTAGTCAAAAGTCACCTTTGATAGGGTGATGATAAAATTTGGGATCGGGATCGGTGGTTTTCATGCGGAGGAATGTGAATGGTCAAGATGGAATTTGTCCCTCACATTTGTAGAGAGATAATCTTTGGGCCCCTCGATGAGTGAGTCTAAGAAATGTATGGCCATACTATGTTGGAAAGGAGTTTCCATTTCACTTATTAGACTACTCGAGAATCGAGAAAGTAATGGACAAGAATAGGAAGTTGACATTGTCCATGCCTCATCCTTGACCAAATTATCGCGTGACAAAAGGGACGTGACATGGTTGTATGATAAGGTTGTATCGTGACATCGATCCCCATGTGAATTGGGTAGTCGCAATGTCTTGCTAGAGGCCGCTTGCGACTTGTGGGCGATACTGATTTTGGCCCACCGCCAATCTCATATGGGCTGCGGGGTTGCACACAAGAATAACCCAACACGAGCATTTGTGTCGGGTTCATTGAATCTCAGATTAAACGGAATTAATGAATACTAAATTTAATCTAGGATAAATATATATTTATTAAAATTCGAAATTAATATATATATATATTAATATTATTAATGGAGATTATAATATTATTGTATATAATATTTGTTTTGTATTTAATTTATTTGATAAATTAAATATCTAAAACAAATAGAGATATTGTATCTCGTTTAATATTCAAATAAGAATATCATATATCTATTTAAATTAAATTGAGATATGGTTTCTCATAATTAATTAAATAGATGGATATTATTTCTCGGATTTGATTTATAGAGATAAATTAAATCAGAAGGCTTTTAATTTGCATTAAATAAATACATTAGATTAGATCTATCAGATAGATTTAATTAATATATTTTAAAAAAAAAATCAAGAATTCGAAATTCAGATTTCAAAGATCAGATTTTGAAATTCGAAATTCAAGCTTAATGAGTATTGATTGTACATTAATACAGATTGATTGTACATTAATACGCATTAATTCACATAATGGGCTGATTGGTTTTGTAACGTACAGAACTTATGAGGCAGTTTTTTGTGTGTGGATGAATAGGCCAAAACGAAAAACCAAAGACCTAGGTGTGAAGAATCAAAGAGAGACACACAAGAAGCGCTAGCACGCTGCCGTAGCCGTGTTCGGGAAATTGTTCGTGTGGATACGGTAGAGGAAGCCGATTCAACGAGTCGTCTTCACGATCGAGGAGGTAGCCCACCGGTTCAAAAGGGAACGAGACGCGAACGGGTTCACTAAAGGTAATTTCAGATTCCCTTAGTCTTGATTTAAACGCACCTGAGTGATGCTCGGGACGGGATTCTAAAATTTTTAATCCGCTGCGTTGTAAGAATCCCAACAGATTCTGCTATAGAAGCTCAGTATATAGCAGCATCGGACGTAGCTAAGGAGGCATCTTGGATTAGAAAGTTCATTAATGAACTTGGGGTGGTTCCTACCATCTCAAATCCAATAGACTTGTTCTGTGACAATAGCGGCGCTATTGCGCAGACCAAGGAGCCTAGGTCACATCAAGGACCAAGGATATACTCATTCGATTTCATCTTATCAATGATAGAGGTGATATAAAAATATGCAAAGTACCAGGAGAAGACAATGATGCTGATCCTCTTACTAAGCCGCTTGCACAAGCAAAACATGAGCGTCATGTTAGGGCAATGGGAATTATAGTAATTAATTATTGCACCTAGTGCAAGTGGGAGTCTGTTGGAAATTATGCCCTCGGGGCAAGTCATCTCCATTTAGTTATCATTTAATTAGCATGTTTATAGTGATAACTGTATCCCTGGATATATCTTATAGATTATCCTAAATGTCCCTGGTCGGTCATCTACGTGGGAGCGAAGATGAAATAAGACCAGTATGACTTTGATGAGGTATGGAGATACGAATCAAAGTCATGGGCACTTGTAAGAGTACAAGGTACTGGACCGACCCACTATGAGAAAGTTGCATGGATTTAGTCATAAGCTTATCTCATGTATAACCGCGTCACAACGCCCTTTGACCTGAGATCATCATGGATTCCTACATGAGAGTCTTTGATCTTTGACCTAGTCAAAAGTCACCTTTGACCGGGTGATGATAAAGGCTTTGATCGAGATCAGTGCTTTTCATGTAAAGGAATGTGAATGGTCAAGATGGAATTTGTCCCTCACATTTGTAGAGAGATAATACTGGGCCCCTCGATGAGTGAGTTTGAGAAATGTATGGCCATACTAGGATGGAAAGGAGTTTTCATTCCAGTTATTAGACTACTCAAGAATCGAGAAAGTAATGGTTAAGAACAGGAAGTTGACATTATCCATGCCTCACCTTGACCAAATTATCGCGTGACAAAAGGGACGTGACATGGTTGTACGAAAGGTTGTATCGTATCATCAATCCCCATATGAATTGGGTAGTCGCATTGTCATGCTAAAGGCTGCTTGCGACTTGTGAGCTGGTACAATATTGGCTTGCTGCCAAACGGTGGGTACCACTAGTCCGTGAACAGCCAACCATCGTACTGTAAAAATGGGATAGGTTCTATCTATGGTCATTGGGGCCTCCTAAAAAGATCTACTAAATTCATCGAGTTGTTCCAAAGGATCAAAACGGCCAGTTATTAATGGAATTCCTTGTCGGTGGATGAATTAGAAAAGCCGCGAGAAATCCTAGAGAGAAAAAGTAGAGACGCAAGAATACTGAAGGCGCTAGCACGCTGCCGCAGTCGTGTTCAGAGATTATTCGTGTGGATATCGGTAGAGGGAGGAGATTCGTAGAGTCTGCTCCTGCTGATCGAGAAGGTAGCCCACCAGGTCAAATCGCAAGAGACGCACACCAGTTGGCATAGGTATGATTCGGATTCTTTTAATCTTGATTTAAGTGCGGTTGAGCGATCTTCTTTGGGATTCGTAAGAGTTTTTTTTTAATTTCGCTGCATGTACGGATCCCAACAGCTGGAGATGGGACCAAAGCTCTGTGTGTGAACTATAGCAGCATTGGGAATAAAATATCTCATAGCATCTATCAAATATTTAAGATTTGAGGGCCCCCATATGTTGACCTGCAAAATAGCAGTAACTATGAACCAGCAAAAAATGAAAATACAATGCGACACAGCATATGAAAATAAGATATGGATAGTAGATTTTACGAAGTTGATTGGTTACTTTCAGTCATCCCCTCTTCTCCCATGCCAGCCAAAGTAAGTAGTAAGCCTGTGAGTTGAAGACTATAATAAGTACTTTAAGACTCTACTAACAGTTATTTGGATCAACAATCAAAACATTGTCTAAGATGCTAAGCTAGAATAGGTAACAAATGATAAGGATAATGATTATAACTACTACATTATCAAATGTCAAAGACAGACACGGAAGCCCACCAAAGCAGTCTACTCGAACGGACACGAGAAAGAAAAATGTGATCTATCTGAGGGAAGATAAACAATCATAGGAACTTATTGTGAGTAACTATGTTAAGAAGCTGATAATTGACAATTGTAAAATAACAATTTTGACGAGGAAAAGGATCAAGTTCCCGGATATATCAAACCTTGGATAACTTAATCCTATGCTTTGTGCAAAACCGTTGCAGTCCCTTAAAGGCATAAAATATAATTAAATTATTGAACCATTGTAGGTGGTCAGCAAATATCAAAAACAAGTTTTACTGCATTACACTATCCAAAATATTCAGAAATATGACCTCCTGAGATTAAATTGATACAGTAAACGTTCACCCTCTAAAATTGAATCATTAAAGACATGGAAAGGTATTTTCTCCAAATGTCCACAAATAAATAAATACTTTCTAAGATCTTGGGAACAAACATCGTTCCAACCCTCCCCCCCCAAAAAAAAGAACAAAAACCAAGAAGAAGGGAAGTACCGCTCCTTGGCAATAATTAGAAAAATGCCCACAATTCAGTTTCTATATTGGAAAAAAAATTATCATAAAATTTCACACAACTCGGATAGATTACTTACCTCTCCAGCATTAAATATAAACCTTTGATTGTCAAAGAACAGCAGGACTGAAGGCGACGTATCTTGAGTATCCATTCTAGTACGCAATATCTATCCGAAAAGAATATATAAGACCAGGGGGAACTTGCAAGTGAAAAAAAAGAAATATCACCGAACCAATAGAACCACCCTCTATTAGATTTTCATTTGTCAGTGTTCCATTTCCCAAGGGAGAAATGTCACTAAAAATCTTAAGTAGCATTGCAAAATCCGTAAAAGAATATGTAAGACCAGGGGAAAATTTGCAAGTGAAAAGAACTCATTTCTTGTATGTAAGACAAAAGGTGAGAACTTCTGACAAAGACATCTAAAGTAAACAATATGAACATATATCAAGCATTCTCAATTTATATAAAGTATAAACTACAAAGATCAAATTCAAGAACTAGCGGATGAACTTCAGATTATGTCATATTACAAAATGCAAAACTTGTTGAATGTGGCTATATATCCCACTTACACATAAGATGACTGTGCTTTTTGTCAAGAAAAAGGCCACTGGAAGGATTGTTCAAAGTTGAAAAACAAAGTCAAACCTAACAATGAGAAGGCTGTTATGGACTCAAATGTAGCTAACTGTGATAGTGAAAATTCAAATTTCTCACTATCTACAACGACGTCGTCAAAACCGTCGGATGTATGGTTGTTGGACTCAGCTTGTAGCCATTATATGTGTCCTAACCAAGATTGGTTCATTGATTTTCAAGAAGAAGGATGTCGAGTTGTCCACACAGCAAGTGAAACTTCTCTTACCGTATATGGCATTGGTTCAATTCGATCAAGGAACCATTATGGATTTATCAGAACATTAACAGATGTTCGTTATGTACCAGATTTAAAGAAAATCTCATTTTTGTTGGAACTCTAGATTCAAAGGGGTTCAAAATCACTACAGAAAGTGGAGTAATGAAGATATTTTCCAGTGCATTATTGGTAATGAAGGGTATTCGGAAGAACAATAACATGCATCACAATCAAGGTAGTACGATTATTGGGATAGCAACAGTGATATCCAGTGATGAGGATGTATAAGCGACCAGGTTGTGACACATACGCTTGGGATATGCGGGAGGAAAATCCTTGAAAGCTCTATCCGATCAAGGATTGTTAAAAGGATTAAAAAATTGCAGTTTGGAGTTTTGTAAGCATTGTGTAAAGGGGAAACAGAGTTTGGTACAGCTATTCATAGTACAAAGGGTATTTTATTCACTCTCATGTTTGGGGTCTTTTCAAAACACCTTCATTGGGATAAAAACATTATTTTGCAACCTTTATTGATGATTTCTCCCGAAGAGTTTGAATGTCTACGATGAAGACTAAAGATGAAGTGTTGGAAAATTTCTCAAATGGAAGGCGATTATAGAAACACAAATCAAATGTCTTCATACAAATAACGGAGGAGAATACATGAATGATCATTTTCAGAAGATTTGTAAGGAGTATGGCATCATCAGACACTTCACCGAGAAAAATACACCACAACAAAATGGAGTGGCAGAACGCATGAACCAGACTTTATTAGAGAAGGTTTGGTGTATGTTGTCCAGTGCTGGCTTAAGCAAAGAATTTTAAGCTAAGGCAATAACTTATGTGTGTCACCTCATTAATCATCTACCATCTGTTGCTATTGGTGGTAAGACACCGTTGGAACAATGGTGTAGAAAACCTACTACAGATTATGATTCTTTGCATGTTTTTGGTTCAACTGCATACTATCATGACAAAGAGTCAAAATTCGATCTGAGAGAAAAGAAAGCTATCTTTTTGGGGATCACTTCTGAAGTCAAAGGATATCATTTATGGTGTCCAGAAACAAAGATTATTTCAGCAAGGATGTTACTTTTGACGAATCTGCTATGATGAGAAAGGTAGAAGTTGAAAATACGAAACAAACTCATGATGCTTCAAAGCAGGTGGAGTTTGAAGGAAAGTTGATTTTCCCAGTACAGGAACAAACGGGAAAACAAAAGAAGACTTTCCTGCGGAAGAAGAAGAGCCAATTGAGAGGGAGGTTTCAACTCATGAACCTCAACAGTGACATGAATCAATAGCAACCAGCAAGCCAAAACAAACAATAAGGTAGCCTACTCGTTTCATAGATATGGTGGCCTGTGCAACCTCAACTATAGACTATGATATTCCTTTGACTTATAAATGGACTGTCCAGAGCTCAAAAAAGGATAAGTGGAGGAATGCCATAAATGAAGAAATGCAGTCCCTTTACAGGATGGTATGTGGGAATTGGCCAAACTCCCGAAGGGTAAGAAAGCAATTGGTTCCAAATGGGTTTATGCAAAGAAAGTAGGATTTCCTAACCAAGGTGATGTGCGCTATAAAGCAAGATTGGTAGCTAAATGTTATACTCAGAATGAGGAAATTGATTACAATGAGGCATTTTCTGAAAAGGAGTATTTGAAAAGGGTGCTAGATTGATTTGATATGAATGACAAAATAAAATCGGTTAACATTCCAATTACCCCTCATTTTAAGCTTAGTGCTGATATGTTGCCAAAAGATAAAGATGAACAAGAATATATGTCAAGAGTACAATAAGGAAAAGTTGTTAGTAGCTTGATGTATGCAATGATTTATACAAGATATGATATTTCACAGGCTATTGGAATTATGAGTAGGTATATGCATCATCCAGGAAAGGAACATTAACAAGCTGTGAAATGGATTCTACGATATATTCGTAATACTGTAGATCTTGGATTGGTCTTTGAGAAAGAAGATGAACAATGTTTATTTGGGTATTGTGACTTAGATTTTGTAGGTGATTTGGACAAACGTAGATCAACTACTAGTTATGCGTTTACTCTTGCAAACGCACCAGTTAGTTGGAAGTCTACTTTGCAGTCAAAAATTGCTTTGTCTACTATAGAGGCAGAGTATATGGCAATTATAGAGGCTGTGAAGGAGGCAATTTGGCTTCAAGGATTGCTTGGAAAGCTTGGTATTAGTCAAGAACGCATCACAATCTTTTGTGATAGCCAAAGCGCGCTATTCAATCAGCAAAGAACCAAGTTTGTCATGCAAGGACAAAGCACATTGATATTCATTATCATTTTTATACGAAAAATTTTAGAAGAAGGTGGAGTCATGATCCAGAAGATAGGAACAAGTGAAAATCCTGCTAATATGAGGACAAAAGTGGAATTTCAACATTGTTTGGATTTAATCAATATTGTTGAACATTGAATATGGAATTGAAAACAGAGACAAAGTTTGTAATTTGAAGAAGTTAAGAATGTGAGAATCTTGCCAATATGAAGATTTGTTGAATGTGGCAAAAGTCCCACATCATAAGTTTTCTAATATTAAAGGAGCGTCTTAGGCTATAAAAAGAGGAGGCCCCTCCTCCTTCTAATTTCATCCCTCAATTGTCTTTTTATAGTTGTTTTTTCTCTTCTATAAGACATTTTGTATTTCCTCATTTTTTATAATATTTTACTTGTAAATTATTTAGAGTGAAATTAGATTTTGGTATTCCTTTTATTATCTAATTTATTATTTATTAACTGTGATTAGATATAGTAGTTGTAATTTTGTTATATTATTAAATTTTGTCTAAGACTTTATTTTATTAGCATTGAAATTTTTTAATATAATCGATTACGCTTTATATATTTACTACCCATATAAACAAATGCTCAGGTTTACCCACCAATCAACTGCTGGGGGAGAAGAACAGAAAAGAATACGAATAACCTATTAATGGTGTGCCTCTCCGGTAATATGAAAATAACCCAATATTCAAAACAATAATTGTTTAAGAAAATAAATTAGGAAAGAAAGAGAGGAACTAGAATACCTGTACATAAGATATGGTATTGACGGGATTTAGCTTGAGAACTTTCAACTGTAGGTTCTTCTTAGGTAAACCACTCGATTCTCTACCCTCGGCTCTTTTCTTGTTGAAACCAACAGAATCGACTTTCTCCATTGGTTTGTCTTTACCCCTGTCTCTGGTTTCTCTAGTACTACTATTGTTTTTGCGGCCAAGATGACGGAAAGGGGCGTTACGGCGTGGTCTTGAAAAGGAGGAGGAGGCAAGAACTGTAAAGAGAGATTGTGAGGTTCTAGGTTTGAAGAAAAGACGAGAAGAAAGAGAAGGGGTTGTTAAGGGAGACAGAGAAGGAAGAAGGAGGCAAAAGGTTGAAGATTGGAGCATTGTGGTTCTTCGGGACTCTTAAATCTGCCCGAAGGGTTTTAGTACCTGCAACGCTAACCTGTAACAAGATCCCGCCAAGCCCCTGCGTGTTCCTACAAAACAAGAAATCTCAACCATCCATCTTATCAAAGAGCTCACAACGCAACACGTAAACCAAGATTTAAAATTTCATCTATACTGTCAATTTGCACTAGGCCCAACCCAAAAAAAGAAGAAGAAATAAACAAATGGTGATAAAAATTCTCCTTCATTTTTACAGTATTGACTTGAAAAATTCTCCTTTCAAACCCAAAACAATATCATTTATGGCGATTGGCTTTGGATTGTGATTTGACAAGGAAACGGTGACTGTCTTAGGAAAGTCCTTCTTGCACTAAATGTCTATAAAAGAAAATTTTCAAATCATATATCTTAATTGATGTTGATTGGCATTATGATTAGGAAATGTGTGTGTAGTCCTGGGAAGAAAAAATAAAAAAAATTAAAATATATACATCTTATGCTGATGGTTGTTATGTTTAAATTAAAAAAATTTCATTACAAAAGATATTAAAAAATAATAAAAATAAAAATATATATCTCTCATGATGATACGTTTTTAAGTTAGGAAATGTATATAACATATTACCAAAATTCCCCCAAACTTAGAAAAACTCAAAACATCCTCTCCCTCCCAACTTCTTGATTCATCATCATTTGCTTCTACCTTCCCTGTAACACCCCGAATTTCGGACCTTGAGAATGGAGAGTAAGCCTAAAGTAGGCGGTCGACTAAGCCCAGTTTGGGAAGAGTTCCAAGAATGTCGAGAGTTAGGACTCCCTTCTGGGATTAAGCAACTCGACCATACAGGTCAGTGGACCTTGTATGCATAAGCCATGGAATTAAGGTGCCAATGAAGATAGGACATAGAAGGTCTATACGACGTAAATCCAGTGGAAAGGATGCCACCCAACTATGTCCTGAGGTATAGGACAATTAGTCGAGTGAAAATATGCCGGTATAAGTAAGTACATGGCATTTTCAAGGCAGTTGGATATGCCCTGCGTTTTTTGTAAGCCATCGGTATTCGTGAAGAAAACCCGAGCAAAACCCGGGCAGGATCCCAAGCAAGTACCGATAAAGTAATTTTAATAAAGGTAATGTCATGATGACTAATGATGACATACTTTTGTGTTGGCCAAATAGAACGATGACATGTATCCCTTCATGATTACAAAAGACAAAGAGTAATGATGCTAGTCGGACACGTGGCATTGTGGGGTTGGATGTTTGACTTGTTGGCACCGTAAAGTACGAGGTAATTATGAGACATTAAAATATACATTTCTCGCTCCCCAAGACCATAGAAAAACGTGAAACCTCATCAGGGGAAAGGAACAGTTGATCGGGGCCCACACAAGTCCCACAGAGTGGCACGAGTTACGAGGAAAGGTGTAACCGGCAAAAGGTAGCTAAGCGGGACCGGTTAAGGTGTTCCAAAGACGGGCCCAGCCCCTGAACATAGAGGGAGGACGAAATTGGTGGGCCCAAAGGAGAGAGAAAGTATCTTGCAGAAAAAGAAAAAAAGGGTCACATCAAGTCATAATGAAAAGAGAGAAAGATAAAATAATTTGGATTAATCTGGACCACATATTTGAATCTGATGTGACAAGGTGAAGGACATGTAATTATGACACTTTAAGGTCATTAATGGCACAATGACCGTTTTACCCCTGGGCCAAAAACCTACAACTTGCAATTTCAGAGACCACTATCAGGGGCAGTTTTGGAACCTTATTTTTGGCCTTGGGATGCATCCCCCATCTGCCCTAAAGAGTTCTCTAGAACCCTTGAGAATCTAGTAAAGAAATTATAAATAAATCCGAAGAATTTTCCTAACCGTTGGATCGTAATCAAGTTGGATAAGGGCCCACCTTTGGAGTCTATATAAGGACCCTTCCCCACCCATTTTTTCTGCCCAAGGACGAGCTCAAGGAGAGTAGGAGAGTGCTCAGCTGAAACCTTTGGTCCAGGAAGTGAAGAAGCTCATACGCAACCGACATTCTGAGGTAAGTCCCTAAACCGGCAACTAAGTTCTCTTCACTTATGTCCTGTGGTGTTTCGTGGTTATGCAGTGGGTTTTTCATATTTTTGAGGTCTTAAATGGGTTCAGAATATGTTTTTGTGTAGGTTCAAGTGGGATCACCTCTTTCTGAACTCTAAAAACCTAAGTCTTTGTTATACGAAAATCTGGCGGTTCTTTCGGTTTTTGGGCAGCAAAGGTTAATCGGTGATTTTTAATGGGTAAATGGATTCCCTTTGCTTTTAAATTTTACATGGAGAAATTAGACATCCTAAGGATGCTTTTAGACTAATATTTGGTGTCATTTGGATCTTTAAACCGAGAGTTATTTAAGATTAAAAATGACCTAAAGACATGGATTTTGTTTCGGACTAGTGGCTAATGTTTGGGAAAAAGGACACGTTTAGAACCCAGATGAATTTGGTAATTATTTTTCCTATAAACTAGACATCCTAAGGGTTCCATTTCCACTTATTTCATGTCAATACTATTTTTATATAATTTATTAAAAATCGGCGAAGTAGGGTCAGAAGTTCTGGAAATTCTGGTGCTATGCGAATTTTAGGAAACTTGAAGTAAAGTTTGAATGGTTGATTGAAAGCATGATGTTTGGCTATGTTTAGGGTGATAGCACGTGTGGGATGTATCTCCAACGTCGAAGGAAGAGTTCATTACTTAGCAAGGCATGCCAGGTAGTAACTGTTGACTTGTATACTCTATGTTGCTTTGGCATGTGTGTTTTATCATGATGTAGGAGTTCGGGCTGTAGTGCCTCTACTACAGTACCGAGATCGGGTTGTAGTACCTATTGGACTATGTGTCCTTAGGGTTTCTGCTACAGTACTGAGGGCATGTAGGATCGGGCTGCGGTGCCTATTGGACTGTGTGTACTTAGGGTGTTGCTGCAGTATCGAGATATGTGAGGTAGGTAGGGCCTATGTGACTGTGTGTTCATAGGTTGTTACTGAGGCCTTAGGAGGGGTAGGTGGTTAGGGTTTGGCCACCTTGACTATTGAGGCCCCTGAGCGCGCTGTTCCGAGTAGCTTGTCTTGACTAGGCGGTCCTGCGGAGTTGCTACATGCCAGTTTGTTGTGCCAGAGGCAGGTTTATCGTTACTTCCTGATTGTGATTTGCATTGCATGCATTGTATACATATTGTATTTAAGTCTAACAGTTACTCTGGGGTTCAATTTTGAACTCCAGACTGGTTTCAAAGATACAGGTGTAAGGCGGTAGGCCGGTTGGACTGTGGAGAAGATAAGGGTAAGAGCGATGAAGCTGAAGGTTGAAGACGTATGGAATACCTTACCTCATTCTGTATGTTTATTCCTGGATGATTGTAAGTTATGTTGGATTATTGTACCCTTAACCCTACGGGGAATACTTTCTATAAATTTTGTATGCCTTTACCAGTATAATGTAAGTTGTCCAGACCGATCATATGCTCTTCCGCGCACACTCTGATATATGATTAAAGTGAACAATTAACAAAGGAAAGGTAATAAACGGAAAGGATCCATCTAACCTACCACCCGAAAGGGCGAGGACAGTAGGGGTGTAACATTCCCACTCCTTTTTTCATATATGGAAGAACAATTACATTACTACATAGCAAAGCAAATACATACCACATCAAATAGCAGTTTCCACTTGCGAAAGATTTCCATAAATTACAAAACATTAAGGAATTAAAAATGAGATTGAAGAATAGGGAAATTAAAAACATAGAAAATAAAAAATAAAATGAAGCTCGTTGACCTGAAGATTGATGTTTGAAGAATACGGAAACTTCAAATAATTTTTTTTTTTAAAAAAAATAAATAAATAATTGCAACCTAAAGATGCATTACCTTCCTTCACTTTCTACCGTGCTTGCGACAGAGAAGCTCTGTGAAATTGGGTCTCAGCTGCTTAAAGACTATCAAATGTGAATTGCTCCTATAATTTGAGCCCTAAGGAGCTCCAAACCAATATCTCACTCTGCGACATGTTGATTGTATGTAGTGGAACCAAGTTTATTCGCGAGGTGTTCAAATCATTAGATGGAGGCTTAAGGTGATTGCGAGAGCTGATGTTGGGATAGATAATGCAAATCTGGCTGCCAAAGATGGAAGTATGTGACTTTTGATTCTGATGGCGATGTTGTTCCGAAGAAGTCACGGGTATGTTGCTCCACCAAGGATGGGAATCACTAGGATTGTTGGTGGACAATGTCGTCACCGGCATCTGAGAAGAGAATAGGAAGACGAAGGAAGGGAGAGAGAGAGGGGTTCCGGAGGAGAGGATTGGCAGCAAAGGAAACCTAATGAAGGTAGATATTTTTATTTTTTTAAATGGTGTGGGTCCCACTACTACGGAGTTAGCCTTTTTAACAGTAAAATCATTTTTTCTTTGATTTTATCAATTCATGGTACTTTTGCTAGAGCTGGGAATCAGGGCCGGCCCTGCCCGACAGGGCCTGGCCCTTATGGCTGGGCCTACAGGGCTTGGGGTAAGGAAAACATCTATTTTTCAAAGTACGGCTTGATAGTACCAGGGCTAGGGCCGGTCCTACAGGGCCTGAAAATTACTATTCCAAATTTTAATTATTTTTCTTTCGATTTTTTTTCAAAGAAATATAATTAGTAAATTGCAATCATTAAAGTTCTAATCTATCAAATAAATTTTATCAACATTAATATCTAAACAATATAAATCATTCAACAAATAAACACATTCATTAATTAATTCGTAATAAAAAAACAAATAAACACAAAGAATATGTTTTTTCCTTTTTTTTCAAAAAGATATTAAATAAAGGAATTGTTTTATGACTATGTATGCCCACAACAAAATGTCTTTCCCTCTCGTAATTTTGTGTGTGTCTGTAGATTCCTTCGGTTCATGCATGATTTTACTGACAGGTAAAAATAATTATACTTATTTTACACAAAATATATTTATAATTTATTACTTATACAATATTGTAATACCAAAGTATGTGTTTATTTAATATGAAAACATCCCTTCTTTAAAATTTATAATAACTAATTATGTGTTTTAATACAAAATAATAATAAACATAAAAAAGGGTTATAGTTTAAACTATAAAAATCTAAGTAATTACAAATAAACACATTCATTAAGTGGAAGTCTAAGTAATTAATTTTTTTTAAAAAAAAAATCTACAGTTAAACGGGCTTGCAGGGCCGGCCCGATTAAGCCCGAGGCCCTACAGGGCCAATTTCGAATTTCTAACTTATTTTTCAAGCCCGAACCTACAGGGCCAGGGCTTAAACGGGCCAGCCCAATGGGCCCGGCCCGATTTTCCGGCTCTAACTTTTGCACACCCCACAAATATTTGGTGGTGAGTGTACTTTTAGTGAAAACGTATGAGTATTTTTACACTTTCACCCTTTTTTTCCCACGCTCATTATAACTATGCAAGCGCCTATTTTTCTGGAAGTTCATTTGCGTTCTTGTGGTTTAACTTTCATAAATAGCCAAAAAAAAAAAAAAAAAAAAATTGCCCAATTCATAAATAGCAATTTAAGTTCTCATTCGTTTTTTTTTTTTGGGGGGGGAGGGGGGCATGCTCTTTTTGGTTTATGATTCTTTCACTATATCTCTTCTGCAGTAAGACTAAGGTACATACTTCCACTATGCTTTTGAAGAGTCCACATAGCATGCTTATAATTACATGCTTATTACATGCTTATTAGAGGTATAAGCATATTTTTTTATTTTTTTTTATATATTGTATTTATTTAGATTTAAAGTATATGCTGCTTTCTGAGTTTTTTTTTGTATCCAGTATCTCAAATAAATTAATTTTCATAATACTGGTGTAATAGACAAATGCGTAACGAATATTAATTAATTTGAGATACTTGGTGCAAAAAAACATCTCGTGAAAAAAGTTAAAGATATACTTTAAATCTAAATAAATACAATATATATTTTTTTAAAAAAATATGCTTATACCTCTAGCATGTAATTATAAGCATGCTATGTGGATTCGCTTTTGAATCTTCTACTATGAATAATTGATCATGTGAATAATGCTTGTTTTTATTTATTTGCTTATTAATAATTGTGAATCCATTATTTTTATAAATTGAATCCCAAAAATCAAAAATCAAAATTAATAAAATTAATTTCAATATCCTGTTGCTTGTTCATTGAATAAGTGATGTTCTTCTCGTGCTGTTCTTCCTTGATGCAGGAGTCTTGCTAGAGATGTTGGGAGGAAGAGGTTGGGGGCATTTTGGTCATTTCAAATGATAATTAACGACTGCTAGCCTATTTTAACGGCGATGTGATTTTGCCCAACTTTGAAAGCTCATGTATAGTTTTGTACCTAAAAAAAAAATTTGGTGTTGGGCGCTCCTGAGGATAAAATATATGTATATTTTTACATTTTTACCCTTTTCTCTAACTTATTTTTACCCCAAAACAAACGTGGTTTTGGGACAAAGGATAGAAAGGGTTAAGGGGGGAATATAGGCCCTACAGCATATGTGTTGAAAGAATCCTTACATACATACAATTTTCACTCCTTTTGGTGTGAACCGCTTTAGCGCTAGCGGATAGTGAATGTAACAATGTGCCTGTTTGGAATCAACGTTAGGAGAGCGTTAGCAGTAGAGTTAATGGGGGCGTTGGAGAAAAAGATCAACGTGGTGTGTTTGAGTTGCACGTTAAATTCACTGGACTTAACATCAAAAAAGCTCAAAAAGCCCGTTAAGGAAAAAGCTCTTAACCCAGCCTTTTTCCATTTTCGCTTTTTGACGCGGCCCCGCCACTTCTATCACTATCAATCCAAACACAAATCGTTATCTATAACCTGACTTTTTTTCCCACCGAGCCTTTTTTAAAGTCAAATAGCTTTTAAGCTACCGCTCCTACCGTCAACCCAAACAGGCCAATATTTTAATTTGAGCTGCAGGTGGAGTAGCTCAGTTGGTTAGAGCGTGTGGCTGTTAACCACGAGGTCGAAGGTTGAAGGCCTT
This sequence comes from Acacia melanoxylon, assembly GCA_019022615.1. Lineage (NCBI taxonomy): Eukaryota > Viridiplantae > Streptophyta > Magnoliopsida > Fabales > Fabaceae > Acacia > Acacia melanoxylon. Next base: position 650,431 of record JAFJYJ010000111.1, read on the forward strand.
CCTCTACCGACTCTTTATCGTATTTTTGCATAATTTTTTAAAAATCCACAGCCCATCTCTTCAGATACATCCGATTAGATACTAAATGGCTAAAAGCAACCACACAGCATCTCTAGTCCCCACTGCAAACCGAAACCAAATATCCTTTCTCTAACAACTGTTTTTTAAAAAAGGCTAACCATTTTTGTCCTCAAAATATCAAAAATGGGACTTCTCAGTCTCCAGCTAAGCTCTCACTCTTCATGCTCTTTATCACTTTCCCAAAACTTGAAAAACACCACAAAGCCTCGCAAATCCCTAAATGCCTCCAACTCTAAGCGTCCCAGCTCTGTCAGAACCACAATTAGAGCCGTTGGCACTGTCCCAGAGAAGGATTCTCAGAACACTGAACCTGCAGAACCACCCTCTATTGGATTTACATTTGTCAGTGTAAGTCTGAGATAATATAAGTGAATTTTAGTATTTAAAATTTAAAGTTAGCAACTTTCTCTGTTACAGAAGAAAAAGTGCTGATTTCTCTGTTAAAAAAGAAAAGGGAACTTTTCAGTTTCTTCTCATTGGGTTAATCCTCATTTTCTGGGTTTGCTTTTAGTCTGTTTTGCTCCCAGATGGAACCCCAGATGTGCAATATCGAACGGCTTGTGGGGGCCAGAAGCTCAGAAACATAATGATGGATGCCAATATTGATCTGTACGGACCATATGCAAGCTTTGAAATATCTCTCACTTTATACAGATCAATCAGCAATCATTCTATGCATTTCTTGTAGTTTGCTAAAAGTATTAAACTTGTATGCTTTACATGATGAACGTAATAATGAGAGTAAATTGAATTCGCGTGAACAGTAATTTGGCTGAAGTTATATGTTCTCTTGCAGGCTAGACCTCTCTTAAATTGTTCAGGAGGTGGAACTTGTGCAACATGTATGGTAGAGGTAGGCAAAAAACTTGTATTGAACTTTAAAGAAGAAAAACTTTCATTACCTAATAGTAATAACAGTGGTACCCACTAATGATTAACTTGCTGATTGCTGCTAGATTATTGAAGGGAAGGAGCTTCTAAGCCCTCGCACTGATATATAGAGAGAAAAACTTAAGAGGGTAAATGTTTTTTTCCCTTGAATTCTATTTGTTGAGCCCAGCATTGTTCTCGGGAAGTTGATGATTCTGTTCCATGTGTGCTTCAGAAACCAAAGAATTGGAGATTAGCATGTCAAACAACAGTTGGTCAAGCAGACTATACAGGGATGGTTCATGACTTTTGACTCGTACTATTTAATATTCCTAATCTTTAATTGGTTGGATTATTCATCTTAAGGTTCATCTTATCACACAAGAATGGCTCTAATAGATGAGAATAAACAAATGCTTTGATTGTTTTGTCAATAAATATATATAATCTGTTGCTACTGTTTACTTGTTTGTGTTGGATATGCAGCTTGTGGTTCAGCAACTACCAGAATGGAAAGGGCATGAGTGGAAATATGAAAAGCTATCTCTTGAAGAGTCTGAAAAGTTATTGTCCTCACATGAGGCTAGTAGCATAAAACAATTAAGAATTGGTGCTCATGAAAAAAATCTTGGAAACTTGATATAAAGAGTAGTATTCTTCTTTTTGAATGCGATTCAAGCAAGAAATATCATGATAAACAGAAGAATCTGAGGCTTCCCACAGTTTTAAGTAACCCCTCCTCCATTTGAAATTTTGCTCAATTAGGGGTATAATTGACAACTCATCTGTGCTGTGTGCCAATGTTTTCTATATAGAATTTTTTTTGGGTATAATTGACATTTGACAGCTTCCATCTGTATTTTCATTTTGGGATATAAATGTTAGAATTTCCTTCTCTAATCCTGCCACTTTCTTTTGTATTAGCTAGTCATGAAAGACTTAAGACGTACCAACTCACCATTAGTTATATCATTATATGTCTCTCGTAATAGCTCAAAAAAGAACTAGTCCACTCCATTAATCCGATTTCAGGTTTGTTTTGATCCTAAATATAAGATTTTGAATTTAGCAATATTGGAGAATGTCATTAATATTGTAACCATGAATTGGTCAGGTGATCATTTTTAGCAGGAAACATGACCAGCTTTGAATTTTACTTTTTCAGTGTATGGATTTTGCTCTGAATTTAATTTTAAAATTCTGGTACTTCCAGATTACTTTTGTTTGACATTATATATTGTTAAAACTTCTTTTTCCTCGCCACCAATAGGGCTTCCCATACCTCTCACAATTCAGCTCTGGTGCCTACTGCGTCTGTGCACTTGCGATTTTTCTCATCCTCTTCTTAGTCTCCTCCTTCCTCTTTAGTTCTCGAGGCTTCCTCTGCATCTCATCTTCGCTTAGCCCCGTCTCTCGTGCTGGATTCTTTGGATTCGACGGTCTTGAATCGGATTTTGGTGCCCTCGGCGTGCCCTGGTGTGAGTATCCCTATGCATCTGATTTGATCTGTTCAATTTAGCAACGCTGAATGTTATTTAGGAATTCTGGTGTTTGTGTTATTCGAATTTTTTGGTTTTTCATTTGGATCCGGGAAAACCGCTAGCTTTCAAATTTACTATAGATCGGCATTTAGTATTTTTGGATCATGAGTTTTAGAAGTTGCATTTTTGGCGTCTGAATTAGCTGTGATTAGTCCTTTGGGGTTCACAGTTCATGTTTGGCTTAAGTTGAAGAGCATTGGGATTCAAGAAAAGCTTGAGAAAAGTAAATTAAATAAATCCAACACTAATATGATAGTAACTTGAGTGTCTCAGCATGTATTTTAAGAAGAGATTTTGGTGTAATTGGTGAATGTATGAATCATTTTTGTTCTGTTCTGCATTTACCAAAATAAGATGGTATGGAAACTGTGGTCTCGGCATTCATGGCTAATCAATTAAACATTTGAAGTTAGGTAAAATGTTGATTCACAATTTCTTGTATATTTCTTACTAATCACATATCTTTACTGAAGTTTGAACTTGCACTTACCTGTGGGTAAATGGAGAGCAAATTCAATTATATTATGAAACATAAAATGCCAATCATGAAATGACAATTTGATCTCCTTTTGTTTTGATATGATTAAGTACATACGGCTTGATCTTGTTGGACACTTATACTCTTATTCTTGGTAAAGGCAGAACGAAACGTGGTAAAAAACTTGAGTGGACGTCAAAAGATCTGCTCAAGGGATTGGAAGAATTTGTTCCTATATATGAAACCCAACCGATAAAGAACAACATGTATGGGATGGGTTTTGATCACAGCTTTGGGCTTTGGTTTATAGCTCACTGGCTGAAGCCAGATCTCATGATTGAGAGTGGTGCATCCAAGGGACATTCAACTTGGGTTTTGCGGCAGGCTATGCCTGACACACCAATTATCTCTATAACGCCAAGGCATCCAGAAAAGTATCTCAAAAAGGGGCCTGCTTATGTTGATGGAAACTGCACATACTATGCTGGCAAGGACTTTGTAGATTTTGGAAGTATTGACTGGTCAAAAACAATGAAGAAACATGGAATTAATGACCTTAGCCGAGTTCTTATATTTTTTATGATCATCAGAATGAATTGAAAAGGTAATTTCTAGATCCCTGAGGATGCTTGATTGCATTGATAATTACTTTTGCTAAATTTTCTGTTGCTTAATAATTTTTTCCTTCCACCCTTAAATTCTATGGTGGGCAGAATTAAGCAAGTTTTGAAAGCTGGGTTTCGGCATCTTGTTTTTTAGGATAACTATGACACTGGAACCGGAGACCATTATTCATTGAGGCAAATATGCGATCAATCCTATGTAAGTGGTTTGTAAACTCCCTATTTTGTATTATTCACTGTATTGCACTCCATGTTCTCTCTCTGAGAGTGAGAAACTCGTGTAATTTTCAGTATCCAGCAGAAGAGTTTCAATTGTGTTCCATTTCCTATCGATATTGACTTGTCTCAACAAATTTTAACAACTTTCCTCTATTCTTTTGTTGATCTAGGAGGGGGCACAGCTGCTTTAGAGATAGTGATGAAGCTAGGATCAGGTCAAGAAGGAAGAAGTTCTGGGAGAAAGCTGTTGACATCGTGTGGACCAGGAGATCAATGGTGGGGAGTTAGAGGCTACATGCGTGATAACTTCAATCATAGTAATAAGCCAATTTCGTATGCAGAACATTTCGAGAACAGCAGGTTTGTGGAATCAATCCTCGATGTTTACTGGGAACTCCCTCCAGTTGCTGGTCCTTCCCTCACTCATCAAACCAGGTATGATCCTGCCTGTGCAACCAGTCCTATAGTTGAAGATGGCCGCTGTGGTCTGTTCCAAAGGCTTGGTTTGTCCAGACTCGACTATAGTGTGTTTAATGGGTATACTCACATGGTTTATTTACAGATATCTGAATAATCTAGATAGGTTTACGAGGAAATTTTATAATGTCTTATGTATGACTTGTTGCCTCAGTTGATTAAGGCTTGATATGTAGTGTTTTACCCCCTCGACTGACCTTATCTTCTATATCTGGTTCAGTAACTGACTTATTCATTTTTTCCGGCAAAAAAAAAAAAACTTGTTCATGACTTAAATGCCAATGGACAGATGTTTAACTAATATTTCTTCCTTTTTTAATTCATATGAAGTTTTGTCAACAAAACAAAGCCTTTGTTCGCTTGCTTCTTCCCGGAAGTTTAACTATCTGGAGTATGCCACCAGGCAATGAAGCACTACAATCCGAGAGAATAAAAATGTTGGTCCATAAGTTAAATGGCACTTGCAAAATGATGATTTTATAAGCAGATTTTGCGTTAAAGGTGAGATTATGGCCTCTTGTTTGGCCGTTTTATGAATGAAACATGGGGCCAACTTGCTATAATAAATGTAAAGCTCAAGATATTATGTCATCAAGTAACTCAGAAGAGAGTAGGCTCCACTATTCACGTTCCTTTGAAAAGGGACCTTTCATCATCTTTAAGATCGGCTAATGTGGTGATCAAGTAATCATTCCAAAAGTTAAGTGCATTCCCTCTTCAAATGACCCCCTTTATATTCTATACCCTTTCGATTCTTTGAAATTTGAATGATGGGTCCAATATCTCTAAAAAGAGTCTTCCAATCAACAGTGGAATTAACATTGCTCTTTATTGTTGTATTATTATTACTACCCGGCTCCTTATTATAAAACTCAGAAGAGTTAGCTGAAGATTGGATTTGGTCATATATATATATATATATGATCAGAATCCACTTTATTTTTTAAATTTATAATTTTTCTTAAAGTATCTCTATTGATTACTCATATTAAAGAATTTCTATCTAAGAGCAGTCATAATGAAAAATGGTATTTCAGGAAAACTAATATATAGTTGTTATGAATAACTAATATAATTAACTTTCGTAATATGTACAAATTAGTCCATTAACTCTTATATTAAAGACCGAAAGTAGTATTTACTTCACATATTTCCATTTCAGGAATTCTCACTTTTAAGATCACCCCAACAGCTTAGAAGAGATGTGTAATAAGTTCCATTGGGCATGTTCTGTTTTGTCCTATACTGAGAGGTGTACAACTCATATGCTGCATCTAGTACAATAACAATAAATCAGCCTTGCAGTATCAGCAAAGTGATCATGCGTGAATAAGTGCAAAAGTTCCATATCTATCAAACTGGTTACTGTAAGTATTTCTAACACTCTTGCATAAAAATAAGTGCAAAAGTTTAGTTTAAAGAAAGCAGAACAATGGTCCACCTCCCACATGGAAGCCATGGGACGTAGCTGCAATCTTCATTGCTTATTTAAAACCATCCAAAGCAAAATATATATAGTAGCTTCTGCTATAAAACCACACACACGTTATTCATAAAAACCCCACCACTAGAACCACTTTTTAATTCATAACCATCACCACCTTCTTTTGTTGAATCACAACTCAATGGATTCAACTGATAATGATCCTACCCATCTTTTTCTTTTTGAAGCACAACTCAAACCGTCACCACCTTCTTGAGAAGCCATTCCACAAAAGACCTTCCTCCTTTCTCCGATTTCCTCCACTCACCGCCTCGCCTTTCGTGTCCTACGCTATCCCGTAGCCTCCGAGCCTCTCCTCTCCATCATCCTCACACCACAAACACAACAAAGGTCTCTGCAGATTCTTATGATGAACCACAAACCATATACCACTGTGCCTCCTCTGTTCTCAGAAAAGATGGTCAGATTCTGGCCATTTCATTATCAAATGGGTTGGTCTACACTGGTTCAGATTCAAATGTGATTAGGGTCTGGAAGCTTCCAGAGTTCACAGAGTGTGGACTGCTCAGAACCAAGGCTTGTAGTGTAGTGGCAATACAAGTGTCCAATGATACAGTATATGCGGCTTATGGAGATGGAAAGATTAGGCTTTGGAGAAGAACATGGGACAGGGTTTTGAAGCATGTTCGTTTTGCAACAATCCCAAAGAAAGTTGGTTCCGTCCGGAGTTACATTCTGGGCAGAGACAAGACTGTAAGTGTTAACGTTTACCTTGCTTTGATTTCTTGTTTACGTTGGCTTTTTTTTTTGGCATTTATGGCTTGTTGACAATGTTGGGTGTTGGATGTTGAAACTCTTTATGTTGTTCTTTACGTTGGCTTTTTCTTGTTTATGTTGGGTGTTGGATGTTGAAACCATTTATGGCCATGAAAGCTGGCTCAAGAGTAAAGAGGGTTACAGTTTTTTACTTCTTTGTCTCGCAATTGATTAATTCACTTTCTTCTTAAAGTTGAACCATCATTTTCATCCTCATAAAAAAAATTATAAATTAAAGTATTTATGAATAGTAAAATAAACATATATAAGAATATGTTTGGTTTCGCATTAGAAAGTAATTATTGGATGGTTTTCAACGTAATTAAATATACGTATACTGAATGGTTTTCAACATGAAATCAAACACACGTTGTCTCCTGAATATATTTAAACATATTCTACATATTTATTAGTATAAAAGCATATTGCTTATGTTATCTACAAATTTCCAAGCACATTGTACCATAAGTTGAAGTACTTTTAGCCAATCTTCCCATTGTAGACCTTTGATAATAATAGTTCCTTTAGAAATGTTGATGTCCATCTAGTTTAAAAGATCAAACAATCCCCAAGAGAAACTAGCTTTCACATTTTAACAATTAGAGTGCACTATGTTGCCCATTCTTATCAGACTTTAAATAGGTTGACTGGGTATTAATTCAAAGGGTGACAAAGTTTTTCTAAAAGTGGTTATATTTCATGTCACAAGCATCATACATTGTTTTCATAAATTGGGAAGAGGTTTGGTCACTGCCATAGATCTCTGTATTTATTTATTCACTCTTTACCCCTTGTATCATCATTAATTCTAATTGTCCACTGTGAATATACAAATTAGGCTCATCCAATCATAAAAGAATATTTTGTACATCTGTACTCATCCGGTTCTAATTTTAAGACAGAATTGACCTTTTTTTTAGAAAGATTAAGGAAGCTAAATAAATTACTTAATCATATCATATGTTGTGTATAATTAGATTATATATTAGTTTATTAGTCAAACTAATTAGTTTGGAAAAAAAAATAAAAATAAAAAATATTCTAAAGTAATTTAATTAGCTTCATTAATTTCTCCAAAAAAATCAATTTTATCTTATATTTAAGAAGGAGGTAATATATATCTGTCAAAAATGGTTTCCGTTTTATTATTTGCCCTTCACTTTCTTTCCACTTTTCATTTAAATTAGACGATTCATGTTTAATATTTTACAAAGTATTTTTAAAAAAAACTTTTCTTAATTCAATTATGAAATATTTAGATAAAGTTTTAACAATTTATATTTATTTATTCTATCCAAACACATATCTCAGTAGATGCATAGTCTGTCACGGTCAAGAGATTGTAAGCTCAATTTTACAACAAAAGAAAAGGATAAAAAAAACACAAACAAATATATGTCAAATGTAATTTTCAGTGTTTAATTCGATATTATTTCCATATTTCTTTGTTATTTATTGTTCTGTGTGTGTATTTGTTTTATGCCACTGACTTCATATGTTTATCCTAATCTTCTACGAGTAATAACTAATTTCTATGTCTAGTTACCTCAAGTTAAGATTTTGTTGTAGATGGCCAAAAAAAGTTAAGATTTTGCTGTAACGAGGGCCTTCGTGTCCAGTGATAACTTCATTTTCGTCTTTTACAGATGAAGCATAAGGGTCAAATCACATCAATGGCAATCAACACAGCGGAGGATATTACATACACAGCTTCCATTGATAAAACAGTAAAAGTATGGCGAATCTCAGACCTCAAATGCATTGTGTTATGGCCCCATATATTGGGCCATCCGGATACCCGGCCCAACCAGGGGGTCTACAGTAAAACCACCCATTTAACCAGGCAAATGGTTCACCACTACTCCACCTTGTCTGTTATGCAGAGCCGTATAGGTAGTGGAGCAGGTATTGGCAGAACGTGGGAGGCACATAATGGCTGGTGGATAGACACATTTGCATGGGAGTGAAACCCTAGGTAATCCCTATAAATAGGAGATTACCCACCAGGTGCACTCTGATCTCTCTCGATTCAATAGTTTACCATTCAGTCACACTGCTCACACACCACTCCCTTTGGCGAAACGCCTTATTGGTGTTGCATTGTGATCTGAGCTCCCTCGACGATATCTTTCCCATAGGTATCATCGAGCCGCATCCTTTCTTTGAGTCTATCATTGAAAGGTCCATTGATCCAACATTAATCATTCCTAGCTCATTGAGGCTAGACATCTGTGTTCTATTACAGAACATTGGCGCCGACCGTGGGGAACCATAAACTTCGATTCCCAAAACCACAAAGCCACTGCTAATCACTGAGGATGGCCGCGAGCACCAGAAGCCGTAGTCACGCAACTCGGCAGGACGAACTGCCGGAAGAACCTCAACAACGCTCACAGCAGGAGCGCATAATCCAATACTCTGACTCGATAGCTCCGAACCCCGACCACCTAACAGTAGTAACAGAGGGCAAAACCGAGGACACGGCCCACTCTCCTCACCCGAGTCTGGCCGCCCAACAAGGGCAGCAGTGCATGCAGAATCTGAATATCCCTCCCCCTCCGCGCGAGTTCCAAGAGGTTCACCCAGATTCTAGGGTGTTGCATAAGACTGTGGATTCACTGATTCAAAGAATGGAGAATATGGAAACTCGCCAGCGACTCCAGAGAGAGGAAGATATCCAAATTATCCGAGAGAACCTGAAACGCCAAAATGCCATTTGTCGACAAGATGAGCAAAAGCGGACACGCCAAGAATGGGAAGAGCGTGCCGGTCAGAAGGGGAAGCAGGCCGAACGCTGCAAGGAAGGATGGTGCGGGTACAAGTCGCGTGATGATTTCGACGTCGGTCCACACCGGCGAGGAGAGAGCCCGACGAGGGCCAGGAAGAGGAAATTATGGTCAAACATCACCGGGGTATGATCACCGAGGAAGAGCACCAGGAAATTTTGTCTCTAAAGGAGCGGATATGGGTGTTGGAGAATCCCACTCGGCTTTCGCCTCGAGATGCGGAAAAGCCTATCTGGGATAGCAGAGTAACAGCCGCTGAAATCAATGAGGCCACGCGCCCCCTTCGTGAAAACGACTTGTCCCGGGCAAAAACGAAGCGTTCATTGGCCAACTCGGCCTTGAACAACCACGAACCAACTCCCCCATCATTCAACAAGACTAAGGCGGATGAAGCGAGGCATAGCGGAGATAGCCTCCCGCACCGTTTTCAAAGGAAATCATGGCGTGCGCATACCCCAAAAAGCTGGATTCTCGAGAACTTCCAAAGTATAATGGTAGCCAGGACCCGCAGGTTCACCTCAATAACTTCAAGATGGAAATCGGGGTGAAGGGGATCGTAGGGCACGTGATACCTCGACTGTTCGCAGGAACACTTCAAGGAGCAACTCAAACCTGGTTCCATTCTTTGCCGCTAAATTCTATACCCGACATGAAAACCATGGAGTATAAGTTTCTACTCAATTTCGCTACAAGCCGGAAGCAGCCAAAAACCGAGTTTCAGCTGGACCAGGTCAAGCAATCATCTGATGAAAGCCTACAAAGATACCTGGATCGGTTCAAGGACACTGCTCTGTGTCCCCGGCTTAAAAGAAGACGTACATCTACACTGCGTCATAGCCGGTCTAAATGCTACATCACGGTTAAAGAAATCAGTGATGAAGAATCGACCTCGGACTTTAACCGAATTTACAGATCGATCAAAGACGTACTTGGAACTCGAGCAGATGGAAATGATGAACCAGGCGGCAAAAGAGAGAGGCAGAAGTCCACCTCGCAAGCCCAGGGAGGCATACGCCGGTTGTAAACCGGAATCCCGAGGACGAGGTGGAGAGCCGAGACCGAAAGGGAGAAAGCCGGAAGGAAGATTTGAAAGGTACACTCCCTTAAAAATACCCCAGGCCTAGATCTGGAAAGAGGTATCGGCGACTGAGATGAAAATGGTTGATAGACCCCGGCCAGTGTGAAGGGAAGCCAGCTTGGACAAATCCCGATACTGCGAGTTCCACGGTCATACAACGGAAAGTTGTTGGGACCTGAGGGATGCCATTGAAAAGTTCATCCGAGAAGGAAAGCTCCGCCGATATGTCATTCAGACGCAGGGACGTCAAAATAACAAAAGACAGGGGGGAGAAGCAAGAGCCCACCTCGCCTAGAGAAAAAGAGGCGTGAGCAGAAAAAGAAAGCCACACACAGTGACGACGAATTCCCAAACCCCAAATACGACTGTAATGTAATCAGTGGAGGTTTCGGAGGCGGGGGAGATTCGGTGAGCCAACGGAAAAAAATATTTGAGGGAGGTCCTCTCAATCAGAGATCGACCGGAATTTAAGAAAGATATAGCAAAACCCGAACCCCCAGTCCTAAGTTTCACTAGAGAAGAACTAGAAGACGTACCACCAGGACACCACGACGCACTGGTCGTCACGGGAACTGTGGTCAGTTGTTCTGTGAAGAAAATCTTGGTCAACAATGGGAGCGCGGTAGACATCATCCTATGGGACACTTTCAAGCGAATGCGTTTGGACCCAGAAGATTTGAAACCGTGCAGAACAACCCTGACCGGATTCAATGGCCGAGATACATGCCCTAAAGGGTACATCGAGCTAAAATTGACACTAGGGACGAAAGAAGCGTTCAAATCAGAGTGAGTCAAATTCGTAGTGGCCGACTTCCCTTCCTCGTATAACATCATTATGGGACGCCCAACGATCCACAACTGGGATATGCTGGTATCCACAAAACACCAACGATTGAAGTTGGTAAACAAGAAAAATCAAATCGTGACGGTCAAAGGCGACCAAAAGGACTCTCGGCAGTGTTACTATGATACAGTCAAAATGAACAAGGCCGACCTAGCAGCCCGGAAGGAAAAAATCAAGGCATCCGTAGATGAAGAAAATGAAAACCCAGTCAACCTCGTCAAGTTAGATCTACGTGAGGAGGAGGAGATGAGAAGAACTGAGCCAAATGGGGAACTCGAGGATTTTTCCCTAGGGGCTAACCCCGGGCAGAATACCAAGATCGGTAAGAATCTACCCCCGATGATTCGAGCGGAGCTTGAAGCTTGCCTGAAGAGCAACGAAGACATCTTTGCCTGGCGGCCATCTGAGATTCCGGGGGTAGACCCCAGTGTCTGCTACCATAAACTAGCAATTAGCCCAAACTCAACCCCGGTGGCTCAGAGGAAGCGGAAGATTGGGGTAGACAGGAAAAAGGCGCTAGAGGAGCACACCGATGAATTGCTGGAAGCCGGTTTCATACGCGAAGTGCAATACACCACCTGGCTGTCAAATGTCGTAATGGTAAAGAAACCTAACGGCAAATGGAGGGTATGCGTCGACTATAAGAACCTAAACAAAGTCTGCCCCAAAGATTCTTTCCCCATGCCGAGCATAGACCAGCTGGTAGACAACTCATCTGGATTCAGATTGCTATCCTTCATGGATACATATTTGGGATACAATCAAATCCCCATGCACAGAGATGATCAAGAAAAGACAGCGTTCATCACGGACAAGGCCAATTACTGCTACAATGTTATGCCCTTTAGGCTAAAAAATGCGGGAGCCACGTACCAAAGGATGATGAACCGAGTATTCGAAGATCAGCTAGGGAAAAACGTCGAGGTCTATATCGACGACATGATTGTTAAGTCTATCCGGATAGAAGATCATATCCAGGATCTACAGTAGACGTTCGACAAGCTTAGAGAGCATCGGCTGCATCTCAACCCGGCAAAGTGCGCCTTCGGGGTCCCGGCTGGGAAGTTCTTGGGATTTCTGCTTACCCATAGAGGGATTGAGGCCAACCCAGACAAATGTCGAGCAGTCGTGGACATGCACCCACCCAAAAATAAGAAGGAAGTGCAGCAACTGACTGGACGACTGGCAGCCTTAACCAGGTTTTTGCCAAGGTCAGCCGAGAATTCTCTCCCATTCTTCAAACTGTTAAAAAAGGAAACGTCTGGAGGATGGGATGTAAAATTCCAAGAGGCTTTTGCAAAGATTAAGCAATGCTTGTCAACCTAGCCAGTTTTATCCCATCCAAAGCCTGGGGTATGTTTGATTCTATATTTGGCTGTGGGGGGGGAGGCCGTAAGTGCTGCATTGATCAATGAGGAGAAAGAGGGCCAAACTCCGGTATACTTTGTAAGCCGAGCCCTACAGGGAGCCGAGTTGAGGTACCAGAAACTGGAAAAATGGCATTCGCTCTACTTATGGCTGCAAGATAACTACGCCCGTACTTTCAGAGTCACACAGTAATAGTGTGTACCAACCAACCAATCCGGCAAATTTTGCATAAGCCGGATCTGGCAGGCCGAATGGCAAGTTGGGCTATTGAGTTATCTGAGTTTGACATAGTTTATGAAGCGCGACACGCCATAAAGTCCCAAGCTCTAGCTGATTTTGTGATGGAACTGACCCCCACAGAAAATCCGCAAAAAGACGACGACCAGACATGGAAATTATTCGTCGACGGATCTTCGAATAAAAGAGGCAGTGGGGCGGGGATTATCATTGAAAGCCCAGAATGAGTCTCCTGGGAGCTTTCCCTCCGATTCAAGTTTACAACCTCAAACAACCAGGCAGAGTATGAAGCACTCATCGCCAGATTATTGCAAGCAAAGGAAAGTGGAGCCAAGAAAGTTCGTGTATCCACTGATTCCCAACTGGTTGCATCTCAGATAGAAGGCAAATACCAGGCTAAAGGCCCTTTAATGGTTAAATACCTGGGAAAGGTAAAATAGCTAATGGCGGAGTTTGGTGACGTTACAGTAGTGCAAAATTGGCAAGTACAAAGAACCCCGGAAACCACCGCACCGTTGTCCAGCATAACCTACCGGAACCAAGCTATGTCATGATAATCTCAGAGGCAAATGACTGGCGGAAGTTGATTGCTGATTACCTCGAACGAGGAATCCTCCCCGAAGACACCGAAAGGGCCAGGAAAATAGTGAGAACGTCGGCGTCGTTCACCATGATAGACGACGAATTATATAAGAAAGGTTTCCATTCTCCACTGATGAAATGTCTAAATCCGGCCAAGGCCGACTATGTGTTGTCCGAAATCCATGAGGGGATAAACGGATAGCACATGGGCGCCAGAGCGTTAGCACGGAAGGCGGTGAGAGCTGGGTACTTTTGGCCTACTATGGCGGCTGATTCTAAGGAACATGTGCGCAAATGCAACAGTTGTCAGAAGCATGCCAAAATTATACACACCCACCCTTCTGAGTTGACAACCATCTCGGCCCCATGGCCATTCTATAAATGAGGAATGGATCTGCTAGGCCCATTCAAGAGGGCACCAGGACAATTACGCTGGCTCATAGTAGCTGTGGACTACTTCACTAAGTGGATAGAAGCGGAGCCGTTAGCGACAATTACTTCGGCCCGAGTGCAAAGGTTTTTCAATCGAAATGTTATATCTCGATTTGGAATTCCTGCCGAGATTTTAACGGACAATGGGACCCAGTTCACCGACAAGGGTTTCCAAGAGATGGTGGCCGCCCTCCACATTATACATCATTTCGCCTCGGTCAAACATCCACAATTCAATGGACAGGCCGAGGCAGCCAATAAGGTCATCCTGGACAGATTGAGGAAAAGGATGGAGGATGCGGAGTCAAATTGGGTTGAGCAACTATACCCGGTCCTTTGGGGACACAGACCACAATCCAATCGGCGACGCACGAAACCCCATTCAGACTAACTTATGGATGCGAAGCAATGATACCGGTTGAAATCGGTGAGCCATCATGGAGGAGAACCAAGGCCCTACATGAAGAAGATGACAACAACCAATCAATCAAGATAGAACTGGATCTTGTGGACGAGGTCAGGGTAAAGGCGCATTGCCAAGAGCTAGCGGCCAAACAACTCCTCGCCAATCGATATAACTAGAAGGTGGTACCCCGCAATTTTATAAAAGGTGATCTCATCCTTAGACGGGCCGATATAGGTAACAAGAATGCCGGTCAGGGCAAACTGGCGGCAAATTGGGAAGGTCCATACCGTATAACGGAAAATCTGGGCAAGAAGGCCTACAAGCTGGAAACTTTAAAGAAGAAGGCTGTAAAGCGAACATGGAACGCAGACAAGCTTAAGACCTATTATAGTTAATAAGCCGTCGGTGATGTTTTATCTGATGTTTTCCTATGAAGAGTTATGTAAGCCATGGTTGTAAGGCCAATCTTCTAATGAATTTTGGGTCTTGGAACCCGTTCTCAGAAACTCGTACGAGTCATCTGTCAATGGACCAAACATGTAGGAGTGCGAGGTATTCTAACCCGGCTCCAAAGACCATGTTCCACTTAAAACATGTAGGAGTCAGAGGTATTCAAACCCGGCTCCAGAGACCATGTTCCAATTAAAACATGTAGGAGTCAGAGGTATTCAAACCCGGCTCCAAAGACCATGTTCCAATTAAAACATGTAGGAGTGTGAAGTATTCTAACCCGGCTCCAGAGACCATGTTCCAATTAAAACATGTAGGAGTTAGAGGTATTCAAACCCGGCTCCAGAGACCATGTTCCAATTAAAACATGTAGGAGTGTGAGGTATTCAAACCCGGCTTCAGAGACCATGTTCCAATTAAAATATGTAGGAGTCTGAGGTATTCTAACCCGGCTCCAGAGACCATGTTCCACTTAAAACATGTAGGAGTCAGAGGTATTCAAACCCGGCTCCAGAGACCATGTGTAACATCCCATTTGAAAACGGCGGAATATTTTTTTTTTAACGTTTCCAAATATTTCAAGCAGAGTAATCAGAGTAGAGCATTGGAGCGAAAGAGTAACTGATTCATAACAAACATCAACCACAGTGTAACATTGTAATGATTACATTAATCCTAGAGTTTGAAAGTGAATAACTCGAAAGCGGTAAAGATAGATAAGTCTCTCGGTCGCACGTCATCGTTGCTTGCCTCGATCTTCGATCCGTATTCCTCCGGATCCGAAGCTATAGCGAGATTCAATTCACCGCATTGAATCTCGTGTAACTGTTAATCTCAAACCCAAACAATACAAAGTATACGGATAATGAGATATTCTAGACAATACAACAAGATATCACTACATAAGCATACAGCAGATGCATGATCATTATGCCGACAACACATAAGCATTACGCAAAGTATGTAAAGCCCCACAATGTAAAACAACAATAACAAACTTTGCACTATTCACGGTGCCACGATACCACTCGTGTTCTCGGCGCTAGAAAAACATACTACGTTATCATGACTATAACCCGTGTAAAACTGGTTCGTATATCGGTCTATGAACGTATCTATCACATATATGCATTTAAGAAGCACAAGATTAGTGTTACAAAGACGCGTCCGTACCTTCGTTGACGACGTTAGGTACTTCGCGGAAAAACGTACTTTTTTTTACGGAAAAACGTGAAATGTTCACGCACGTCGGGCAACAGTAACGGCAAAGCAAATCGAGTTTCTAATGCCCTATCGAGTAATATCACTTTCATTAGTGATTTGACATCATAATCGGCATTTTAGGTAAAAATTACCATTTTGCCCTTCTACCCCTAATTTGCGCGGAATTTCGCGTAACTTCGTTACTTTGACCGTACTCCATTTCAAAATTATCCTCACTATGTTTTTACCTCGTCAGGCATCTTTCAATGCAATGAGGCTTAAAAACAAGCATAGGAATATATTCTAAAACTTCCTAGATCAAAACAACAGTTCTACTATAACTACCGAAAGAACTACGGAAACTAAAAGCTAAGGACAAAAGAACTTACTCGGAGCTAAGGCAGAATTTTTCCAGAGCTTCTCTCTCTAGAACCTCTCTCTAGGATTCGGATTTGGTGTGAAGAATGAGAGCAAGAGAGCTTGCTATTTATAGGAAAAAATAGGGACAAGGTGGGAATTTCCACAAAAGTCTTCGGATCGGATTCCGGCCGTTGGATCGCATTTTGAGGACAAAACACTCTTAGCCATCCATGGTCAAGATCGACATCTAAGAGCCCTAAAGTCAATGGATGAGTTGTCATCCATGATGGCTCTTGCTTTATGGCCTCCGCCCGATAAAGCTACCTGATCGGTGTCCGTTTCGCTCGATTTCGCGAAACTCAAAAATCCGGGCATGTAACTTTGGAGATCTTTTCATCCTCTTTCATATTATCTATTTGGATCCTCTTTTTGATCATATCCAGGTATTCTCCGTGCGTCGGAAGATATTCGGACAAACGCGTCCGATTCTACGTAAATCGCTTCCGATAGAACCAACTCGGACAATAATTCGTCGAATCGTAAAACGTCCGGTGGTTGCCTAACTTCCGTGTTTGAAAACACGCAATTGTTTCTATAGGTTCTCACTTTGCCTATCTCGACTCTACTCTATCCGATCAACTTTTCGTCTTATTTGAAATTAGGGTTTTCGGTTGCGGAATCAACGTCTGGTAAATTCTTTCTTCGTGTAGAATATCACTTGTACTTAATTTGATCAGTTTGAAAAGACTTTTACCTCCGGTTTACCCGTAGAATTTATTTCGACTTTTCCCCTGGTCTCGCCTTTATAAGCCGACTCACCGCATTTTATTCTAATTATCATTTTAATTATTTAAACAATTCTTTTTAATTAAAAATATTAAGAATTTCGACCCCTTAATTTTAAAATTCAGTTTTAATTATTTTTCCATAATTTTTTCCATTTTTAAAAATATAATATTTTTTACCAAAAATTCTCGTTTTACCCCTGCCTTCGTTAAGGCTTAATCGGGCCTAATTTCTTCGTTTAGTGTTCTTTTCGGGATCGGTTTCTTCATATATTTATCTTTACCAATTTTATAGTATATTGTTATCTTACAAACTTTTATACCGACATTGTCATTTTATATCCTATGTAAAATATTAACAACTAAGTTACCTCATGAGGTTACTTTATGGTTCGAAATGCTTTTTAAACTTTTCTTCGGTTATTTCCTCGAAATAATCTATTAAATTCTCATAATTAGAGACAATATTCCCATAATTTTCTCATAATCTTTTATGATCTTTCAGAATTTATCATAATATTTTTAGACTGTTGTTATCACCATTATATCATTTTTAGTCATTCTATTCATCATATTTTCCTGGAACTTTTTTGACAATTTACTCTATAATTATAACAATTTTCTATAACAGTTTTAACTTATGAATTTGCTTTATCAAAATATTCATTAATTTATCTTATCTCAAGAATTCCAGATTTGCTAAAATCCGGGTATTACACCATGTTCCAATTAAAACATGTAGGAGTCAGAGGTATTCTAACCCGATTCCCAAGACCATGTTCTAAAAGAGGTGAATGAACCCGTGTTTTGGAAAACTTGTGTGGATTCATGGTTGACGAACCAGTTTCCGTAAACACATTCGCGAAAGGATGGCATGAACTCTTGATTAAATATCCAGTTTTCAAAGACCACGCCTATACGAAAACATGTAGGAATCAGAGGTATTCTAACCCGATTCCCAAGACCATGTTCCAACTAAAACATGTAGGAATCAGAGGAATTTAAACCCGATCCTATGAACATGTTGATATCAAAATGCAAAAGAATTCATGGACAAGAAACCAATTTTCAATGACATGTTTAATGAGAAAGAACAGGGGATGTTTTCACCAGTTCATAAGAAGTTATGTTAAGAACAAGCGTGAGCGAATTCACAATGAAGATCCCAGACCTTAGCTACGCGAATTTCGTAAAATGGAGCACTAGTATTGATTAAAAATCATACTGTCATATTTACAAATAAGCCGGGTTATAACCACGGCATCAAAAGGATGGCCTCAAAAACCAGAAATCATAAAACAACATATATGCCGAACATTAGCCACGAGCTCAGGAAGATGGAGGCGGGGCTTGTTCGTCCTCCTCTTTATCTTCATCTGCACCAGGAGGAATCAGCTGTCCCTTCTTGTTGACATATGACTCATAATTTAGACCAGACAGGTTGAAGGTGAGGCCGGGATTAAGGGCGCGGATTTGCGCAACGGCGTTCTCGAACAAGAAAATCGCGCATCAAGATACTCGGTTAGCCCCGCCTTGGCCTGACCAAGCTCAACCTCCTTGGTTGTAAGTTCATGTACCTTGGCCACAAGCTCATCTTCCTTAGTCGCGAGTAGAGCTTTATAATGATCAGCGTCAGACTGCACCTTATCTACGGCCATCTGACCGTTCGTATGGAGATCTTCCAAACGTTGGACGTCCGGCTACGCGCTTCGACGGCCTTCTCCTCCGCTTTTTGAGGTCGGACCTAGAGGCTTCCAGTTCCTCTTCCAAGGTCTTCTCCATAGAGATAAAGGACTTGATTTCTTCTTCCTATTTGGCCTTAGCAAAAAGAATTGAAGTTTTGTCGCAGCTGGGCATGCACCACCGTAAGGGCATTCAAGTTGGCAATGGCTCTATCCCTGTCCTCGGCGATCTTCGCCACCTCAGAAGTTTGTTTCAGAGCCGCATTCTCCTTACTCAACGCAACCAGCTGAGCATAGGCCAGCCCATATTTCACCTTTAAGATAGCATATGGGCGAATTAAGGAGACAGATCGATAACCTTCCAGCTCCATAGTGGTTAGTCTTTTCTTAAGAGGCTCTGGCAGGCCGGACGCGTCGCAGAGCCAAGCAGGAGGGCGCATCGTATCCAATACCTCTTGTACTAAACCCTTCTCCCACAAGACACCCTCCGGAAGGTTGGTCACAGTAACTTGGCCTAACGCTGAGGTCGTAGCCGAGTTTGTTGGCATCGGAGAAGACCCAGAAGGGGCAGGCGAACCCTCAATGACCGGCGTCTCGGAGGGCTCCAAACTCGGATTGGCTGGCCCCGCCACAACGTCTTTGCCTTTGACCTTTTTGCGGGCGGCATTTTCTTCGGCATCTGACGAAGCTAGTCGCTTCTGAGAAACATTTTCAGGGGCCGGACTCGATGGGTCATTGACCGGGGTGACGGGAACTTCTTCCGTAGTTCGAGAACAATTTTTGAAGACATTTAGTTGCTTGGGCCTACCCATAGCTCGCCCTGCAAGAGAAAAAGGATATCAGAGCAATAAAAGGGAAACAAAAAGCAAATAAACCAAGTATCAATAATGTCATACTCGCGGTAGGCTTCCGCCTAACTAAAGGCGTGGTAATGAACTCGGCTGGATCCAAGGGATCCTGCAGAGAGCCCACAAACTCCACAAGTTTCACAAGGGTCCTCTCCTTGTCATCCGAAAAGCTTTTCACTTGCGGAATATAATCCTCGGGCCTCAATGTGTGATGATGAGTTTACCAGTAAAGGGGAAACCTTTCCTCGGTTTCCCCAGTCGAGTCGGTCCTCCGCACAAACCAGGGGAGCCCGGCCCGGGAAGGGCCTCAACCTTGATGAAGGCGGGTTTGAAATTTTTCCACGACTCACAGAAAGGCCGGAAGAGTTTCCGATCGCGGATGCTTCTGAGAGTTGTCCACCCAAACCATTTCGTTAGGCGGTAGTTTGGATGCCGGTCTCCAATGGAGAAAAGAAAGACATAAAGTTCGGCACGCTACAAACGAAATCCTTATCCCTGCACAAACTCTCGAAGGCGACGGCGAATGCCCAGCCGTTGGGATGAAGTTGAGAGAGGGCGAGGTGCAGATGATTCAGTAGCTCAACCTGAAGTCGGTAAAGGGAAATCTCACCCCCAGAAGAGTGATAATATCCCGATAAATAAAAAATAAGTGAGGACCCTTCTCTTGTGCGCGTCCGGAGTCCACTGATTCGTGTTTTGCTGGTAGTCGGAGGGTGTACCCTATCCCGTCCCCAATCTTGAGTTGGAGAAGATCATTCTGGGTCAGGGAATTCTTTATCTAAGTGACTTTGCTGCTCACAGAGGGGTTAGCTCAGGAGAAATTTGGGAAGGGGTAGAAGTGCTGGATTCTTCGTTCGAAGATTGATTGGGTGTATGTGGTGAAGCCATGAACACCTAGATATAAAAAATGAAATAAGATCAGAGAGGGACATATACCTGGGATAGAAATACCATTCTGAAGGCAGGACAAAGACGATTGATCAACGTAATCAGCGCTTGGGAAATTTGGGGTATTTAAAGGAACGAGATTACACCGACATTTGTCCAGCAAAATGTCGGCGTCTCAATCCTGCCCTACCCGGGCTAGTTCAATACTCATGTGACAACACTCGTCGCAGGGTGTGGGACCCAGGATTAACGATCCGGGATTGGAAAGTGTTTTCCCGAGTAAGGGATTTGGAACTACGATGGGAGTGGATGGAGGAACAGTCGATAAATTATTAGGGATCAATGTTTCGGCTCCATCGGATGATGATTCCCAGAACGATACCTTCTCGGGTCTGGGAGGGCTCCTGGGTTTTCTGGAAAGTTTTGGTAGAGGAGGATCACTGTCAGGACCTAGAGCGGGGTTTTTGGACAAAGAACTTCTGGTTTTACAGACATACGGAAAGGCTCGGGCCATTCTGAATACCTAGAAGAGAAAAAAAAAGCGAGAACCCACCCAAAACCCAGAAACTCCCACTAAAACCAGAAAAACAGCAAAATCCCAAAAATACATCCAAAGAAGAACAAAAGCATACCAAAAGTTGCAAACAAGTACGAAATGTGATCATAAATTACAGATAAGAGAGGCTTAACAAAGATTACCGTCGTAGGACGAAAGACACGAGGACTGTAGAAACAAAGGCAAAAACTTGAGCGCAAAGCAAGTCCCTCTGGAGCAGCGGGGATAGTTGAAAGTATGAAATAAGACTAACTATCCTTATGATAGAATTGATATATACGTTGGGAATTTGAAAGATCAAGAGTCACAACGCCGTTACATCTCACTAATGGAGGGGGAAACCCTACGGGAAGTGACGTTCTAGGCGAAACGGTAGAACATTAAATGCGCACGCATATCGAGGCCATTGAAATGACCACTCCACATAGGCGACGGTAGAGTGTCATCATACATTAAGGCACGCAACTGACACGTGGCTGACACTTCAAGTTTCATCAAGAACACTTCAAATTCCAACGTCAAGAATCAATCTGTTCTCGAGGGCGGTTAATTTTAACTTAGCCCGGATTGGAGGGCGTTTTGCTCAAAAAATCAATCTGTTCTTGAGGGCGGTTGATTTTAATTTAGCCCGGATTGGAGGGCGTTTTGCTCAAAAAATCAATCCGTTCTGGAGGGCGGTTCATTTTAATTTAGCCCGGATTGGAGAGCGTTTTGCTCAAAAAATCAATCTGTTCTGGAGGGCGGTTAATTTTAACTTAGCCCAGATTGGAGGGCGTTTCGCTCAAAAAATCAATCCGTTCTTGAGGGCGGTTAATTTTAATTTAGCCCGGATTGGAGGGCGTTTTGCTCAAAAAATCAATCCGTTCTGGAGGGCGGTTAATTTTAACTTAGCCCGGATTGGAGGGCATTTTGCTCAAAAAATCAATCAGTTCTTGAGAGGCGGTTAATTTTAACTTAGCCCGGATTGGAGGGCGTTTTGGTCTTAAGGGCGGTTAATTTTAACTTAGCCCGGATTGGAGGGCGTTTTGCTCAAAAAATCAATCCGTTCCGGAGGGCGGTTAATTTTAACCTAGCCGGATTAGAGGGCGTTTTGCTCAAAAATGAACCGTGTTGAAGGGCGGATAATCTTAACTTAGCCCAAATCATATGGCTTTGTGAGAATAGTGGGCGGCTAATTTTATTCAGCCGCTTTAGGTCATGCAACCAGGATTCAAAAGCAAAGAACGAGCGTGCGTAAAAGACAAAAAGGGAAATCCAACAAGATACGTACGAAAAATACTTTCCATTGATAAGTGAATAGTTTACATAACATTCATACAGGAAAGTAAACAAAACTTTGCACTGATAATAAGAAAGACACAAAGTCTTGGGACAAGAGGCTCGTCGCCATGTGCAGAAGATGGGGATGAAGGACTCTCCACAGCAGACAAAGCCCCTGAAGCGCATCGGCGGAGACCCTTAAGGGACGTTTGGATACGGTGGACCTATTGATCCATCGTTGGCCCATAGAACCCTAACCGTGGCATACCTAAGGCATGACGGTTCCGAGTCCGAGCCGGTCCACTCAAAGATCTCCGCCAGTAACCAATGGAGCTTAGCTGGGATCCAAGCAGAAATATTTTGCCAGGCAGATGAAGACTGGCAAATAGATTTGGAATCCCAGGTGCTCGTCGGAGGATGTGGATGAAGACTGGCAAATACATCTGAAAATCGCCGATGGAAAGAACGCCGGCGGCATCTTGATGAGCGTTAGTTTTTTCTTCCTAACTTTCCGACCACTCATCGGGAGAATCTTTAAAGGGAAAGAAGAAGGACCAAAGCCTGATTTAACGGGCATCCACACTTCTACTTGTCTAAAACAAACCTTCATTGGCAAGACTAGCAGAGGAAAAAAGGATCTCAAGTTTCAACCATTCGAAATGAGGCAAGTAGGTTGAAAGACCAAGCCCTTATATAGGCGCCAAGGACATCAAGGACACTTATTGCTTTTGTTTTTGACATCCCATAAACTTCCAGTATTTTCTCAAACAATGCAACCGTCAGAGGCAATAAATGCCCTTTTTATTGAAAAACGCAAGCACCGGCGGTAATAAATGTTTCAAAACGCACGTATTGGGGGCAGGAATGGCCACATTGGGAAGAGGCGCACATATTCAATGTGCACGATATTCAAAAAGGATTGTTACCAAAAAGGCAGTGAGTCCGTATCCCTAGTCAAATCACGCCTGAGTAATGCCGTCTGATATTTGCATACCCTTTATGATAACCAATATTGGGGGCCACACGTGGGAGAAGCTCACGATCCGACTAAGACCGAGTCATAAAAGCAACGAGGTCAATCTCGGTTATCATAAAAACCGCGAAGACGGTTACGATAAGCCAACCCGCCAAGAAAGGACAACCTGTGACTCAGGGGACAGGTGAGGAGACGGAGGGGGCATGTAAATGTCTGATGGCCGAGGCCATAACAAACGTTTCAACCAAAGACCACTTATCGACACATATTCCGATCGCGATAAAATCGAACTTATGTCCCCTGAAAAATAGCCCGTCATCCATGACGGAGAGCGATGAAACAGGGCGAGCAGGAAAGAAGTCCTAAAGGATCCGTACAAAGCTCAAACTTGGATAGATGATGACCGGATTAGTCAACGCGCTAATCTCGGCACGTCAGGAACCTGCCATACCGAGCTTGGGGGCAACTGTTATGGCCCTATATATTGGGCCATCCGGATACCCGGCCCAACCAGGGGGTCTACAGTAAAACCACCCGTTTAACCAGGTAAATGGTTTACCACTACTCCACCTTGTCTGTTATGTAGAGCCGTACAAGTAGTGGAGCAGGTATTGGCAGAACGTGGGAGGCGCATAATGGCTGGTGGATAGACACATTTGCATGGGAGTGAAACCCTAGGTAATCCCTATAAATAGGAGATTACCCACCAGGTGCACTCTGATCTCTCTCGATTCAATAGTTTACCATTCAGTCACACTGCACACACACCACTCCCTTTGGCGAAACGCCTTATTGGTGTTGCATTGTGATCTGAGCTCCCTCGACGATATCTTTCCCATAGGTATCATCGAGCCAGTATCCTTTCTTTGACAGTCTATCATTGAAAGGTCCATTGATCCAACATTAATCATTCCTAGCTCATTGAGGCTAGACATCTGTGTTCTATTACAGAACACATTGAGACCATAAAAGCACACCACGAGCCCATCAACGCCGTCATAGTAAGCGACGACAATGTTCTCTACACCGCCTCCGACTACGCCACGGTCAGAGTTTGGCACTGGAATTTTTGCAGCCACGACATGCCTCGTTCCCTCACGGTAACTCTTCACGCAAAGAGCTCACCAGTAAAAGCCCTAACCCTAACCACCGACGGATCTGTGCTGTACGGCGGCTGCTCCGACGGCTACATCCACTTCTGGCTAAAGGGTTGGTTCGCCGGCGAACTCCAATACGGCAGCTCAATCCAAGGTCACACACACACACACGCAGTTTTGTGCCTAGCAACTGTGGCGAACTATCTAGTTAGTTGTTCCGCAGATTCAGCAAGCAGGATTTGGGAAAGAGAACAAGATGGTCAACACACTTGTTTAGTAGTTCATGTTGGTCATAGAAGACCAATTAGGTGTATAGCAGCTTTTGTAGGAGGAAGATTTGGGGAAGATAGTGAGGATAATTGTAGTGTTTGCACTGGAAGCCTTGATGGAGTTTTGAAGCAATGGCGTGTGGCAAAAACCAGGAAGTGGGATAGTAATCAATGTTCAGTGCAAGATGAAGGGGGCAAGTATTTTGAACTTTGAATCAAGTTTCATTGACCACCATTGAACCAGTAACATTTTAATACCCTATAAAATCAAGACAATTGAGTTTCATGCAGCCATAAGTGATCACCAAACTTGATGTAATTTGAGCTCCTAATTTTCCATCAACAGAACATATGTATGATGAAATTTCACTTTTCAAAATATGCCTTCAACTTTAGCTCATTCTTCCAGTAAAGTGAACCTCAGCCTTTGTTCTTTTTTTTGTCTTCAGCCTGTAACATCTGACTTGTTCACATACCCTGTTATGGTTGATTTGGTATATTTTGGGGTGAAAGAAGCATAACAGTTGCTCTGATTATCAAAGAAATAGAATCCCCAGTCATCTGCATTTGTAATTTCATGAAAGTGAAATCTTTTTGTAGGTAACATAATAAAAATTCTATTGATGATCATAATACCATATACATCAATGTTTGTCCAAAACTTCACACTCAGTATAAATGTTGAGCAGACTCAACTTTTCATTGCACAGCACAGTTTATATCTATCACATCTTCATTAAAGATTATTAAGCCTGTTTCAGCAGTGGGAATGGTAGCTTATTTTCTATCTGACTTTTGCAGAGGCTCGATAGAAAAAAAGTAAAATTATAAATGTGATTTGCGTTTGGATTGACGGTGGTAGAAATGACATTTTTTTTTTCAAATGGATATGTATTTGGTTTAACGGTTAAAAAGTCGGTTGAAATGGAAAATGACTAAAAAGGACATAAGTCTTATTGACTAAAAAGGAAAAAATAAATGTATTTATTATTTAAATTTAAATTTACATATATTAATTCAAGTATAAATAATTTACATTAAAGGATTTAAATTTTGAAGGTATAATCCCAAATTATATTTTTGGAAGAAAGAGAAAGAATAAATATATATAAATATAGAAATTGTTAAAAAGGAAAATAAAAGAATTTTTAAAAAAATACTTGGTGGCGAGGCCCACGCTCAGAGATGAAAGGAAAACGTAATTCTTGGTGGTGAGGCCGACATCAAAAAGCTCTCAAGTCAAATAGCTAAGAGCTTTTTCTCTAAAGTTACCCCATAGAGTGTCTGGCAAAAGGAGCTTTTTTAAAAAAGAAAAAATTCCAGTGGAATGAAAGCCACCCCAAATACCTCTCTTTACCGGGTTTTTTTTTTTTCTCTTCGAGCGTTTCATTGTGCTTTTTTGGATGAAAAGCTATCCAAACGTGGACTCCAAACAAGCTCAAGTCTAATGACCAATCTTTTTCAACAGTAGGCCTATATCACTACAAGAAAAAAATCCGTAGCAAAAAAGCCTTTTTTAGCAAAATCGATTTGCGACGAAATTTGCTGCTGATTTTGTCCGTAGCAAAAAATCGCGTCACAATTGCGATGGAAAAGAGAAAAGCCGTCGCAAATTCGGAAATTTGCGATTTAAAATTAATTCCGTAGCAAATTTCATATTTGCAAATTTTCCGTAAACTTCGAAAATTTGCTACGGAAAATAATTTCATAGCAAATTAGCAAACTTTGCTACGGAAAATAATTCCGTAGCAAATTTCAGAATTTGCTACGGAAATATTTTCCGTAGCAAAATTAATAAAAAAAATTAAAATTTTTTTGATCTTTTTTAGAAAATCAAATACAAAAAGTAGTGTACCATGGATATAATAACAATTATAAAGAGTTTACATAGAGAAAACAATATATATAATCCGTACCAAAGAGCAAATACTAAAAAGTAGTCTAAACAGCAGCATTGTGATCATCATCATCACCAGCATGGTCATCATCACCAGGAGCCGACCCCGAACCCTTGTCTTTCATTAGGGACATGAGTTGGAGCTGCATCTCCCTCATCATCTCCGTTTGTTGATCATCTGCTGCCGTATCATCTCCCATTCCTGATTCAGCTCCTGCTTCATCATCTCTTGTTCGTGAATCATCTGCTGCCTCATCATCTCCGCTTCCTGAGTCAGTCGCTGCCTCATCATCTCCTATTCCTGGGTCATCTATGTTGCTTGCTCCTCCACCAACGCCTTCATCTTCTTCAGCTCATCTACAAAATTATGAAGTACATTTATTATTTGTACTTCATTTGAATGGACAAGAGAATGAAAATTATCAATATCAAATGTATTACGTTTACCTAAAGAAACCCCTTCAGTACCGAATGAGGAGCGCTTTGTTTGCTTCAGTCGGCTGGCAGAGGCACCGTATCCAAAGACTTTCCCTTTCTTGTCAAATCCGCCTGTAGCCTCAAAGAACAGACTCTCGTTATCGAACTGAGAGGATGCGGGGTCAGTCTCACGCTGCGAGTCCCTCTCCTGCGATAGCTTCTGATAATTTTTCCTACAAGCATAAAAATACATAACTAAAATGAAATAAATATGGTGGTGCATAAAAAAGTAATAAAGGCAATAAATGTCTAACCGCTATTTGCTGCGCCCTTGGGTTAATCCATTGCCTCTTACTCCCTTCGATTTGTCGAGAATGGGTCCGCTCAAAGGTAACCCACTCAATCGATCCTGCAGGAACTTCCCCAGACTCTACCTGCAAACGCAAATGATGACCTTAATTAATTACTTCAAAGTACAAAATATTGAATACCTAAATAGAAAATAACGTGTATTTACAACTTTTCGTCGATGCTCACTAATTGAAATGGAGCGCCAAAGATATGACAAATCCTTCCATTTTGGCCCTATTTTCCTTATTTTTCGCACTTATGTTCTGAAACTTCTCATTGTTGGCCCAATTGCCAAATAATTCCTTTGCAGTCTCCTGTGGAATCCAATCTTTCTTACCTCTTGACTTTCTCAATGAATAGAGCTTTCAAGACAACCACCGGTCGGCCTTGTGGTTATAAGCTTTTTTCAGACCTTCACGATGTTCAGGCAACGTCATATGCTTATCCTGAAAATCAATAACGAACAATGAGTGCTCCAAATTTTAAAAGTACTTAATTAACAACCATAAAACAAATAACTTACCAAGAACTCATTGAACCAAACATCTCGATGGGTCTTAGGAATCTCTGTCCACATGGCCTAAGGTTGATTGTAATTACGGAATATTTGGGTCGAGATGAAATCTCCCAAGGGATTATGAGGCACAAATCTGAAGACAAAGGACATCATGCAAATATTAGCATACAAACCAATTAGAGAAGAAAATTGTAACATTACTGGTAACTTGGCATGAATTATTCGCTGTCGTCAGGACAGATCCAAAGCTTCCCTGTCGAAGGATCTGTTGAGCCTCGATTGGTGTATCGGAGGAACTACCTTCTTCCCCAACGTGGCTCTGAGGTGACGCAATGTGCTAAGGAAGGAATGTGAAATATCAAAGATGTTTGTACATAGATGGTTTCAAGAAACTAAACATATGTAAATCAATCAGAAATGGTAAAGTAAACCTGTTGTCCCCCTTGCTGTGGATCAGTGGGGGTAGACGGTGACGACGACATATAAAGCGATGGTGAAGATGACATATCAAGTGGTGGCACCTCTGGGGAAGCGCAGAGCCCTCTGCCTCCATGGGGAGCAGATGGCGTCGCCCTACCCCCTCTTATAGGACGGGGTCGGGTTCGACCACTACCACGTCCACTACCTGAACGTCCTCCTGGATGCTCCATCTCTGAACACTTATGGACATAATGTCATAAAATATATAAAACAAAGATATTTAGTTAATATGACAGTAGCAAAGTAACACAGTATGTAGTATAACAGATCGTCATAAACAAAGAACTAACACAAATCAACTGGATGATTCATGTTCATCGACATCTACTTGCACGTCTTTCTATGAACTCTCATAGTCATCGAACTCAGATTCACTATCTGAGAAGCTCTCTTCTGCCTCATCCTCATCGTCTGATTTCTCATCGTCAATTTGTATAGGAATCAACTCTAACTCTACAGGAGAATCAAAGAGATTGCTTGGTACTTCGTCATCGAAGATGTTTATGGGCAGTACACGTTCCACATCAGCTTGGAACGGTTAAGCCATACCGTCATTTGATTCCGGCTCTTTCGACTTTGGTATAATATTTCGTGCTTTGGTTTTAATAACTCCCTCCACCCTTGGCGCGGGATGTGGGGTATGATGTATAGTAAACTTGTTCTGCCTGTTGAGCAAGGATGAATGGGTCATAACCAACCGTATATCTCCTTGTCCAGTGGATCTCAATATTTCCATGTTTGTCCATTTTTGTCCCACGTGGACCGTTATCAAACCACTCACATTTAAAAAGGGTCACCACCTTGTCCACAGTAACTCATTTGAATTATCTCAAGTAACTTCCCGTAGTAGTCAGTCTCCACCCCGTCAACTTGGTCACCTCGACAACATACACCGTAATTGCAATATAGTGTACCTACGTTCGCGTCAAAGAGTAATAACTCACAAAGCAGGTCGGCGAATGAAAAGAGAGGATTTTCAAAAATGGCTAACAGCTAACCTTTCATGTCCAGCTATGATATGTTGAGTAGAACCAAATTTCTTCATCCATTTTTGGTAATTTGAACAACTAATCACAGATGTCGGACTTAAATGAATAATGTACGAGACATTATTGCCCATGGAATCACCATAATAATTACTGAGTGATTGAACAGATAATGATGTTTCTAAATGTGATTCGGTTGGACAATCAACGAGAAGGACTATGGGACCGGGGAACCGAGGGACCCATGACATCACTTGGGTGAACCTGTTATGGAAGATGAAATTAAACATTAAAATGTAAGCCTTACATAAATAAATAAAATCATATTTTTGAGCCATTGAAATACGTCCCAAGTTCTTTTATTTGTTCTCCAATACTTCTACCAACCTTCAGGTAAATGAACTGATCCAACTTTGTGACTTACCAAGATATTCTGCATATCTTATCTCACTGGATTCCCAAGTTGCAGTTCACGATATTTTGGCCTAGGTTTAAGACCAAAGGCCTTAGCTTTCTCTGGATCAAACTTTCCTTTGATCTCAGGCAATCTACAAATATATAGTACAAGCATATCACCAGGCTTTCCATTAGGCTGTTTTAAGGTGTTGGATGAGCCAAGATGCTCTGGGCTATGACTCATCCTCTCTTGTGATTGGTTCTTTCAAGTTACCAAGGGTGGACCTTCAAAGTGGTTTGGTTCTAAAATAATGGCAGATATTTTGACCACCTCATTATCAACAAGAACAATAGGATCTGAAAACTTATTTTGACCTAGAATAGTAGACTCATCAGTGCTGGATATGGGACCAAAGCTCCTTGTGTGAACCATGGCAACGTTGGGAATAAAAGATCCCATAGCATCTATCAAATATTTAAGATCTGAGGGTCCCCATATGTTGACCGCAAAATAGCAAGAACTATGAACCAGCAAAAAATGAAAATACAATGCTACATAGCATATGAAAATAAGATATGGATAGTAGATTTTACGACGTTGATTGGTTACTTACAGTCATCCCCTCTTTTCCCATGCCAGCCAAAGTAAGTAGTAAGCCTATGAGTTGAAGACTATGATAAGTACTTTATAAGACTCTACGAACAGTTATTTGGATCAATAATCAAAATATTGTCTAAGATGCTAAGCTAGAATAGGTAACAAATGATAAGGATAATGACTAAAACTACTATATTATCAAATGTCAAAGACAGACCTGGAAGCCTACCAGCTGTCTCTAAACAGACACGAGAAATAAAAATGTGATCTATCTGAGGGAAGATACACAATTGTAGGAACTTATTGTGAGTAACTATGTTAAGAAGATGATAATTCACAATCGTAAAATAACAATTTTGAGGGGGAAAAGGATCAAGTTCCCGGATATATCAAACCTTAGATAGCTTTATCTTATGGTTTGTGCAAAATCGTTGCAGTCCCTTAAAGACATAAAATATAATTAAATTATTGAACCATTGTAGGTGGTCAACAAATTTCCAAAGACATATAAAAACTGGAAAATAAGTTTGCTGCATTATATTATCTAAAATATTTAGAAATATGGCCTCCTAAGATTAAAGTGATACAGTAAACTTTCACCCTCCCAGATTGAATCATTAAAGACATGGAAAGGTATTTTCTCTAAATGTCCACAAATAAATAAATACTTCTCTAAATGGCCTCCTATGATTTTCTTATATTTTTAAATTACGTTGTATCGTAATTTTTTAGTATAATCGATTACCGGCAACATAACACATATAAACAAAAGCTCAGGTTTATGCCCCCACCAATCCACTGCTAAAAGGGGGAAAAAGAATAGAAAAGAATACGAATAACCTATTAATGGTGTGCTTCTCCGGTAATCTGAAAGTAACCCAATATTCAAAACAATAATTGTTTAAGAAAATAAATTAGGAAAGAAAGACAAGAACTAGAATACATGTACATAAGATATGGTATTGACAGGATTTAGCTTGCAAACTTTCAATTGTAGGTTCTTCTTAGGTAAACCACTCGAATCTCTACCCTCGGCTCTTTTCTTGTTGAAGCCAACAGAACCGACTTTCTCCATTGGTTTGTCTTTACCCCTGTCTCTGGTTTCTCTAGTACTACTATTGTTTCTGCGGCCAAGATGACGGAAAGGGGTGTTACAGTGTGGTCTTGAAGAGGAGGAGGAGGCAAGAACGGTGAAGAGAGATTGCGAAGTTCTACGTTTGTAGGAAAAATGAGAAGAAAGAGAAGGGGTTGTTAAGGGAGACAAAGAAGGAAGAAGGAGGCGAAAGGTTGAAGATTGGAGCATTGTGGTTCTTCGAGACTCTTAAATCTGTCCGAAGGGTTTTAGTACCTGCAACGCTCACCTGTAACAAGATCCTACCAACGCCCCTGCATGTTCCTGCAAAAATAACATGAGAATCATTGAAAACTCTGTCTTTCAGAATGCAAGAATAACATGAGAGTCAATTTCTAGTGAGTATAGCATCTTTATAAATGAACTGGAGTTTTCATAAACAAACTGGAGTTTTCAAAAGTAAACTGGAGTTTCCAAAACTTCAAAGAATGAGATGCTCTCTTTATGATCTAAACTCGAGTTTCCAAATCAAAACTCGAGTTTCCTTTAAAGTGGAAACTTTGAGAGGCTTTCTGTAAAACAGAAACTGGAGTTTACCATTCAAAACTCGAGTTTTCATAAAAGTTTGGAAAACTTGAAAAATTTCTATCAAGCACAAACTCGAGTTTGCAAAAGCAAACTCGAGTTTCACCTAAATCGGATCTCTGGTTTGAGAGATATCATCGAATTACCAGGCCTCGCCCAAGCTGAACGTGAAAGTAGTAGAACGAGTTCTTTGATCGCCGTAAACTCGCGTTTGTACTTAGAAACTCAAGTTTTCCTAGTCTAGAGATGCTGAAGACACTACAAACTCGAGTTAGTCAATGGCAAACTCGAGTTTGGAGTTCTTAACTCAAGTTTTCTCATACCAGAGGAGCAAATAATTGTAGCGAGGTAGGAAACTCGAGTTTTTAGATCTGAACTCGAGTTTTCTCATCCTGAAGCTGATTTTTGCTAACTTGAATTCCTAATTGAGCCATTCCAACTTCCATATGATCTTGAAGACTTCTAGCATCAATATAAGAACTTGAATAATGATATTCTCATTTCATTAAGCAAGTTCTTCCTTCTTTAATCTCCCATCTTGATCATTCTTCATAATCCAACTCTTTCTTTCTTCTCTTCTCTTGATCATTCTCTGTCATTCAACTTGGACTCATCATTCTCAATAAGTTCTACCTTCTTCAAAATCTTCTCTTCTTCTGGATTATTCCCAAAATACTTTTATAGCTTCTTGCTTCCTGACATTCTCTGCAATTTCTTCTTTCTGTAATCTCTTATCTCCTTATTGATTAATTTCTATAATTCAACTTGGACTGATCTACATTGAATATAGTAGTTAGTCAATGTAGGATATAAATATATTATACAAGTTTTTTACTCTTAAGACTGACATCTATATAAGACATCATCAAAACTAATCATATCCAACAGAGGATGCCGTCGCCAGCATCTAAGAAGAGAATAGGAAGACGAAGGAAGGGAGAGAGAGAGAGAGAAGGGTTCAGGAGGAGAAAGGAAAATTATTAAAGGTTTTTATTTTTTTAAATTGTTTGGGTCCTACTAACCAAGTTAGCCTTTTTAATGCTAACGACATTTTTGCTCCTATTTTATAAATTCATGAATACTTTTATACATCATAAAACATTTGGTTGTGAGTGTACTTTTGGTAAATATTTATGGGTATTTTTACACCTTAACTCTTTTTTTCCCCCACAAATGCACATGCCACTCTGGTCCTATTTATAAGTTCATTTTGACCAAATAAATGAAATTGTGACAATTTTGTCTATATTAATTGTACCAATGAAAACAGAGAGAAAATAAATAGTAGAAAGGTACCTAATCATAAATGAGGGTAAAATTGAAAATTCAGCCCATAATCATTGAGCTAACTACCTCTCCTTGGTATCTATGATTTGGTCAAAAGAGACTTATAATTAGGACCAGAGTGGTATATGTCTCACATGCATAATTGTTACTTTTGATTTAATCACCCTTGTCTTTTTTTCTATTTACTAAAGGTGTGGATGCAAGAGGTACGTGCTTACTTTTTATCTCCTTGAACTTTTCCATTGATTTCTCGTGGCCCTAATGTTATAACTATGCAAGCGCCTGTTTTTCTCTGGAAGTTCATTTGCGTTCTTGTGGTTTAACTTTCATAAATAGCAAAAAAAAAAAATTGCCCAATTCATAAATAGCAATTTAAGTTCTCATTTGTTGGTGACTTGGTGGTATTAAATGGGGGGCATACTCTTTTTGTTTTATGATTCTTTCACTATATCCCTTTTGCAGTAAGACTCAAAGCTTCTAAAGTACATACTCCCACTATGCTTTTGAATCTTCTACCATGAATAATTGATCATGTGATTAATGCTTGTCTTTATTTATTTGCTTATTAATAATTGTGAATCCATTATTTTTATAAATTTAGTCCCAAAAATAAAAAATAATAAAATTAATTTCGAAAAGACTTTGGGCCGTGTGAGGTTTTTGGAACTTCTGCAAACATAAATTCAATTATTCTTCTGTGTGAGGTAGGAGTGGAAATAGGCTAAACAAGGCTTTACATAAATAGGTCTGGGCGTGTAATGGATATTTGAAGTTTGAGTTTGGGCCTGAGTCTAAGCCTGTATGTAAGCTTTTTTATGCTTGAGTCTGAGCATTCAAAAGGCCTGACGAGACCAAAAGCTTGTTTAAAGGCCTACTTAAAATGCAAACCTTTAAATAGCCTTTAAAGCTTATGTCTCCAAATTCATATATAACTATTTATGCTTATTTACAATCTTACATTATATCTTAAAAACCTAAAATCAATTCTCGTCATAATATAAGGGCTTAGTAGGGAAAAGAAATGAATTTGTAGTAATAACAGTTGTTCGAGCAAGTACGGATAAAAAAACTGATCTTCTTTTGACTAATGAAATATTTTCTAAAATTGACAAAGTGTAACAAGCCGTATGTAAAATTACATTTTACCTCTTTTACTTTTCACATATAAATTGAGACAAACTCCTCCCACTAAGATTATAATATTTTATTTAGTACTAAAATAAAATCATAGCAATTATTATGCTATAGTTGACAACAAATCAGGGGAGAAAAAGTGAGTTAAAGTTGTCATCTCGAGCTATTAAAAAGAAGAGAGGTAGGAGTTAATGATTGATATGAAAGCAAGAGTTGAATATAATGATGATGAGATGTGAAACTTACGATTAAAGTTAAGGTAAAAAAAAAACAAAACTTAGGATTAAGGTTAAGTTAAAATTTATAAAATTATTAGATCATATTATACATGCTTATATGATATTATAATTTTTTTTTTAAATGTCAAATAGATCAGGTTTGTAGGCTAGGCCTTATGATGGATTCCATCACTACACGACCTTGCAAGTCTCACCTTCTGCTTCATTGAGAAATGAGTGAGAGAGGGCTTCAAATCTCTCTCCTCCTTTTCCTTCTCCTTCTATGTCTCTCGAGTTTCAGGCTTTTTTTTCCCAACGAACTGTGACCCCGGTTTCTATGGTTTTCTGGATCGGCTTCACGGCTGGTTCACCGGTTTCTGGTCCGAACCGGCCGGTCTGGGTTCAATAACCATGAGTTTAAGTAGTGTTAACTTTAACTTGAAGGGGCGTGTTGAAATGTTGAACCATGGTTAAGATTTTATACTGTTAGTTAAGAGCATGATTAATGATTGAACCATATAAATAGATGTCATATTTAATGTGTATAGTGTGTGGGATAGTGATATCCATGTTATGTTAAGAGAGAGATTAATGTGAGCATCTCTTTGGAAAATGAAGCCCCTGAGTTGGAGTTAATTGTTAATCATCCTTGAGTGAGGATGATTATTATTAATGTAAGTGGATTAATTTGTATCTTGTAAATATCTATAGTTGTCAATAAAGATTCTTCTTGATTTTATTAACAATATTAAGGCCTCGAGGAGTACATACTATCTCCATTACATAGAAAATACCCTACCTACTTTATTATTTTGTTTCTTCATTAAAATGAGTTTTATATTAAAGATTGAAGAGAGTAATATTTTCATTCCCCCAAGAAGCTTGTTAACTCTAACAAAAGAAGAATTTTAGAGAAAATCATTAGCTCTTTTATATTACCTTCGATCCTTAATATAAGATTTTATTAATAGTGTAAATCACACTACAAATGAGATATTATATTAACGTCATAAGGTAATATATTAACTACACTAAATTTGTCGAGGCAAAAATATTCAAAAAGAACAAAAAATAGTTTCAAGTGTTTTGAGTGACCTTTCTTATGTGATACCAAAATAATAATAAAAAATTGCACACATACATGTGTATATGGATACGTTGGCAAAAAAAAGTATTCATGGATATATCACTATATAGGGTATTTAGTTTCCAAATTTGTTTATGATAATTATCAATTCCCTACAACAACTTATTAATAAGTGAATAAACAATAGGGAAAATTTCAATTAAATACCTTTTGAATTTGCAAAACCCTCAGAAGTCTTCTGAATTTGTAAAAAGACTAAGAGGTACAAAGGACCTATGAGGGATATGCAAATTCTGGTGAAATTACCCTTTTACTCTTAGTTTTAAATAAATAGATAAATAAAACCCTCCACCTCCCACCGCCGGCCGGCCACCCCGCCCGATGGCCGCCGCCACCGCCCGGCCGGCGGTGGGGGGGTGGAGGGTATTTTATTTTATTTTATTTTTTTAAAACTAACGGCAAAAGGGTAATTTCACCTGAATTTGCATATCCCTTATAGGTCCTTTGTACCTCTCAGTCTTTCTACAAATTCAGAAGACTTCTGGAGGTTTTGCAAATTCAAAAGGTATTTTAATGGAATTTTCCCTAAACAATATCTTTCTAATAAATGAAGGGTATTTTAGTAATTTAACAACAAAATTTAAATTTCCATCGGATCTTTGGTTGTACAAAGCAATTTCATATTCAATTGGAACTTTGAGTGTATTCGGATTAGATTGTGAAGAATAGCTTTTAGAAAAAAAATGATAAAAATAATTTTAGAAAATAGATTTTGTGAAAAAAGATAAATTGATATTGTTTAGATAATTGTTATCATAATCACTTTTTTCACTGTTCAAATTACCATAAAGAATGTTAGTTTGTGATAATTGCATATAAAGGATAACATTCCATTTCAAATATTTATAATAAAGACCAAAAATGAAATAGTGCTGGGAAGTTGGTAATGGGGAAAGGGTGAGATTTTGGCAAGATAAGTGGGTAGGCGATGGAAGGCCTTTAAAGGAGAAGTGCTTGAGGCAACCAACGAGAGGAAGAGGAGGGGATAAGGGTGTGTGAAGTAGCGAATGCAAAGGTGAATGGGATTTTAGCGAGTTGATGTCTCATTTGAATGAGGAAGGAAAGAGATTGGTTATGGCCGTGCACCCCCAAACGATTCTAATGATAAGGATACTATCCGGTGGGGGGCAAGTGCTCAAAGTAAGTATACTATTTCTGATATGTATAAATTCTTGAGAAAGGAACAAAGTGTGGAGGAGGATGTGTGGAGTTTGGTGTGGAGGTGGAGAGGTCCTAAACGTATCCAAGTGTTCATGTGGTTAGCAGTGCACGACAGATTGTTAACATGTGAAAGGAGGAGTAAAATAATGGGAGGTAGTGCAAATTGCTATAGGTGTGGGAATGCAAATCGAACATCTAATGCATGTGCTTAGAGACCGTGATGTGGCATCTCGATATGTGGAATGAGTTAAAAGGGGTTGTCTTGAGACCGAGTTCCTTAATCTGCAGGGGTTGGAGTGGTTTAAGTGGAACCTTCAGAGCGCACAGCAGGAATGGAAACTGATTTTTGGTGTAGCTTGCTGGAGCCTATGGAATTGGAGGAATAAATGCATATTTCAGGAGGATTTTCAAATGCCTGAGAGCTGTAGTCAGAGTGTGCTGTGGTATGCTAAGGAAGTAAGCAAGGCGAGACTAAATTTTGGAGGCACAAGGTCTAAACAGGAGGCGCTTATCAGGTGGATGCCTCCACTGGTGGGCTGGTTAAAGTTAAATGTGGATGGATGTTCCAAAGGAGTGGGCAACCTCGCTGGCTGTGGAGGATTAATAAGGGGTGATGATGGGAGATGGGTGACTGGATTTGCCAAAAAGCTAGGCGCGTGTTCGGCATTTAGAGCTGAACTTTGGGTCGTGTTGATCGGCTTAAAGCTAGCCGATCTTAATCTGGGAAATTTGATTGTTGAATCTGATTCGTGTGCTGTCATACAACTGTTGAAGAATCTGCAGGATGGTAATGACAACATTGATGCAATGAGATTGCTGTCTGAGATTGGCCGTGTGTTGCCAAGATTTTCTAGGTTGAACTTTGTCCATGTGTTCAGAGAGGGCAATGCTAGTGCGAGATGGCCTTGCGAATTTAGCGCTTTAGCGGGAGGTTTCGTTCTTTGTTTTTGATAGACCCCCTGATTGTTTACATAAGCTCCTGTTTAGGGATGTATTGGGAGTTTCACTTCCAAGAACTATTCTGATTCAGTAATATAGATGGGCCTTGGCCCCGTTTTTCACCAAAAAAAAAAAGACCAAAAATGAAATAAATTTGTGTGCAAAATTAAAATTGTAACGTAAGTCAATCTTTTAAGATGATAAAAAATAGCTCAAACATATATGTATTAATAAATTATAGAGACTAAAATTATTTTTAATAGTAATGATCTAAAATAATATATTTTAGATTAAAATATGTAATTTATCCGATAGTTACATGTTCAATGGCTAAAAAATAGAACATTAAAAAAAATCAGAGTGATGCTTTTGTAACAAAACTTATAAAATTTAAAAAAGATCTATATAATGTAGTTTGTTTTGTTTCCTAATACAAATTTAAAAAGTGAAGGAAAGAGAAAAATGATATTATAAGGTTGGGAAAATTATTAGATCATAATTATCAATTATGGCACAACAACACTGAAATGGGGAAAATATTTGAGTTTTGGAGAAAAAAATCATTAGTTTCGACCCAAATAGTGTTTTTTTCTAAGTTATCCAAACAAGTTTTTATAGTTAAATTTCTAGTGTGGAAGTTTAACATGATTCTCCTGTATTTATATATTATCTGACCTAATATGTTTTTAGAGGATTACGAAATCTAATTAAATTAAGTTAAAGTATTTTTATTTATCATTTTTTTTCAAACTAATTTTTTTGAATTATAAACTGATATATAATGTAATTATACATAATATATGATAGGATTAAGTAATTTGTTACGAATCTATATTTAGTTGTATAGCCCAACAAGCAATATATCACATATTAAGATCTACCTATAATAAAGGGAAATCATATCTCATCTATTATCAAAGGAGATCTATCTTATTCAAAGATAGATTCGACAATTATAATACTAGGGCTGAGGATACGAGGCTCTTACTATCCCACATGAGGTACACTATATAAATACAGAAGTCAAACCCTAAGGTGCGGAGAACACTCTCACTGAAGCATACACACCACCCCATTGGCTAAATGCCTAGGTGTGTCCTCAAACTACGTGGACTTTGATCCCTCTACAAGTGCGTTACGTAGGCCTGGCTCCAAATTAACCAACATCAAACCGCTCCAAATTAACCAACATCAAACAGACTAGTCCGCTCCAAATTAACCAACTAGTCCGCTCCAAATTAACCAACATCAAACAAACTAGTCCATTAGGACTAGCCAAATCTAATTCTAAACCAGAACAGTGGCGCCGTCCATGGGAACCGTAAATTACGGTTCCACGACTAAAGATGGTCAACATTATTAGAAGCAACAATCGAATGCCCTAACACCGGCAGTTAGCTGAAGATCCAACGCAAAATTTTACGCTGCGTGATCCATCAATGCAATTTCTTCCTTGTTTTAGACCAAGATTTGAGAACCGATCACGAACAGCTTGCAAACATCGATCACGTTCTGAACCAGGGAACCTAATCCCTAACCTCTACAATCTCAATCGCGGCAGTACAACCCCCATTACACCACCGTGCATGCATTCTTGATCGTCAAAGGGGGCAAGATCGTCGATAGCGCCATGAAAATCAATGAGTGCCCGAAGCACCTCCCAAACCAAACACCCGAAGAACTTTAGCGCGAGCGCGAAGTTCGATTTGCTACTGTTATTGTCAGCGATGGCCAACGGCAAATATTTTTCCTCCAACGTCTCCACCATTGACAACCTGAGTTCTTCCATCCTCTGTATCTCCATCCATTAGAGACTCAGGGGACGACAATTACTCAGCATTTTTTGACGGAATTGCCTGATTTGGAGTAAGGCGATGCGGATTGCTTTATAAGGAAAGAGGAATCTTGGCTTCATAGATGGCTCCTATAAGCGTGAGACAAAGAACGGCTAGAGCAATGGGAATGGTTAAAGAGATTTCTAGGAATTCATTGAACTTACTTTATTTTGTGGCAGCACCTTCTTGATCAGTATGGTCAATTATTCCCTACTTTGAGCGATACTTTTCCTGAAATATTTCCGCCAGAGATGTACGCGTGGAAGCAGGTTCTTTGGGCCTGTGAACTCTGGTACTCAAGTCGTATGACAATAAAGTTTCCTGATGGAACTTTAAGGACGTGTCTAATACCTATTGCTAGATTTCTTAATCATTCGTTGTGCCCACACCTTCTGCACTATGGAAAAATAGATCTTGTAACAAATTCGTTGGAATTTCCTCTTTCTAGACCATGCAAATTTGAAGAATGCTGCTTAAGCTATGGGAGCTTCTCTAGCTCTCATCTCATTACCATTTATGGCTTCTCGCTACAAGGAGACAACCCATACAACGTCCTCCCACTTGACATTGATGATGCTTCCTGCATCGATTCTACGGAGGATGAACTCACTTCCAGCTGGACCGATCACATGGTGCGAGGCACTTGGCTCTCCAACAACCGCAACATGTACTGCTATGGCCTCCACATGCACAAAGCTTAGACAATGTTGGATGGTTTGCTCGTGATCCATCTGGACTTTGTCATGTTGGAGATGTTTTACTTAAGTTGAACTCAGTGGGGCCCAGAAGAGCAAGGCGTATTCTATTAGCTGATAATCTTTTTCCATTGTCTAAAGGTCCTACGCAGAAGATTGTTTATGTAACTTGCAACAACACTTAACGCACCAACAAAATGGAGTTCTCTTGTTAAAAGCTCTCCCTCCTGTAGTGTGTTTGATAATGTTAGTACAGCCGCCAGTGCGGCATACGACAACATAAAAACACTGTACAAAGTTAAGAATGAGGTCTGAGGTGCTTTTCAAAGCTTACTGAAGGACGATGGAATACTAGTTATTCCCACTGTTGCAGCCGGTCCTTTAAAGCTTAATACAAAGAAAAGCAAGTTAGTGGTGTATCATGTTCTCTGTCATTCTCAAATGCGAATGACAACATAGAAACTTCAGAACCATGAAGCCATCTATTTCTTCCAGAATAAACAACATGGAGAGATGGAGGCTCGTTCTTACAAAGGGAATTCACCTAAGATTGCATGCCATCATTTGTCTAAGGTTGGTTTTTTGCTGTTAAATTCTCTTTATGGCAAAGACACAATTTAAAAATATAAGGTCACTTCTTTGCAAGATCTGTCGTTTTAAATTCAATATTTACAACATAGACACATCTCCAATTTTTATCATGTCAATCTTTCATTTAATTGGACTCATTGTGAAATTGTTGAGATTTATTAGTATGTAAGAGTCAGTTTTATGTAACATGTCGTGAAATGACCATACTTGATACACGTGATGCCGATGGCTTGGAGTCATCGGATGATTCTTCGGCATTCTTGATCACTAAATCATAGTTGATAGATGCTAACTGAAACAAGTTCTTGAAAGAGTACTTTAGAGCACCTCATTATTTTAATATCCACCACCACCATCCTCCCCCACGTCCTCATCAATCAAATCGAATGGTTCCAAGGACCGATCCTGTAACCTGCTGGTTTAGCCCAGTAAGGTTGTAAACAGAAGACCACATGTGAAACCGCTAAAGGTGTACTGTGCTTCAAGGGGAATCAGTCAGTTGATGCTCTTGGTGCCACCAGTCGTTGGCCTGAATTCTCCCAGAATAATCTCAAAATATGCCTGAGAAGTACTGACAATGCCGCAGATACCTTTGAGAAGGGGTTTTTGAAGAAACATATGTCTACCAACAGTAAGGCAG
Source organism: Acacia melanoxylon (assembly GCA_019022615.1). NCBI lineage: Eukaryota > Viridiplantae > Streptophyta > Magnoliopsida > Fabales > Fabaceae > Acacia > Acacia melanoxylon. Next base: position 692,033 of record JAFJYJ010000111.1, read on the forward strand.
TTTAGTGGTTTAATTTCAGATGCGCAAATCAAGAAGAAATATATTCTTCATCTTCTTTGGAAGAATATTCTTTACTACCAGAAGAAAATAATGCATCACATAAGGAAGAGTTGAAGACAATTGGAGTGAGGATCAGTTCTGAGGAGGCATGTGCATTTATTGGGAAAGAACTCATGACTCGGCCAGCTTTTTTGATAAAGTTGAGAAGAGGGCGATTTCTTCTAAATACTTGATTTAATAGATATCTGAGGCAATATTATTTTCCCTTCGATGAGTTTGTGAGTAGCATAAAAAATGGAAGATCAATTTATGCCGTGTTAGAAGATGCAGAATTCTTTGGAGGATGGCAGAGCAAGAAACTTCTATGCCCATCAAGAAAATAATGTAGATAAACAGTATGCTCAAGTTATTTGGGATAGGACTCATATTTCTCAAATATAGGTCCATAATGTGCCAGCTCTACAACCAATGCGGGCAAAAGCAGAATTTTTCCATCGTGAAGGTTTATGACATACACGATATGTCAATGAAAATTTCTCAATATTGGTGGAAGGAAGCATCTGAAGGTGCCAGCTTCTTTAACAAGCTCCTCAAAAATTTTGAGTTGGTGTGCCCTGAGGTACCAAATACTCTCTAAACATCAGTGGATCCTGCTAAATTGGCGCTCGCTTCAATACAGGATTTTTATCCCTCAAAATTCAACACCAGAGAATGTTGAGTATGATGCAAACATTATAAGGAGGAGCTGTATTTTGTTGCTCGATGATTTGCAGAAACTTTCACCAGTGGAAGAAATTTGCATTTAAATCAAGAAAGATGATGCAATACTTACAGGTGGCCGAGAATTTTCTCATTCATAAAGACCCTACTCTGGGAAGAGCTATGTACAGCATCATGTTGTAACGGAAAGTTTCAAGATGAAGTTATATGGTTTCCTGCCTAGTCCTGCAACGTACAATATAATAATTGATTGTTGCAGTATGTTTTCTTTGTCCTTTTCAATTTCATGTAGTTCGGGATCACAATAAAGTTCATCTTTGCACATTTCTTTTCTGGCCAAGGAACTGATTCTAAATGTGAACGGCTTATGTACATATCCCAGTGTAAACGCCTATGCTTTTTGCTTTTGTTCCATGCATTACAAACATGTGCATGCTTCATTACATATTCAAGTGAAAGCATTGAATTGTTGTTTTTCAGTTTTGTTGGCATTTACCATGTACGTTGATGCTGCTTTATGTACATAAGCAACACCCACTGATAGATGTACCTCTTTGCTTCTTTGGGAATGGTATTTCAGGTTCGTATGAAAGCTGTCTGGGTGCTTGAATCCATACTTAGGAAAAAAGAGTATGATCATTTTTCACTTGTGACATCTTACTTTACTGAAAATAAAGATGTGGTAGTAAGATGTTCTGAATCTGTTATGGTTTTAACATAGAATTCAGAATGTAGGGAGGAGGAGAACAGAAACAGAGGGTAGAAGAAGCAGAAATGTGATGCTTTACTCATTCATCATCAAAGTCAAAGCATAGTGATACAATGGATAGGCATATGCCTTATATAGGCAATATTAGACCTAATAATCCCAACTAACTACTATTAGTTACTAACTAATCCCTTCCTAACTAACTAACCTAATTAGTTATTTATTGTTTACATATCAATACCCCTCCCCTAAAACATCCTTGCCCTCAAGGATGTGAAACAACTAAAACACAAACCTAAAGAACAAAAAATACAAAACTCAAAAGTACAAATATGAATCAATCAAAAACACCATTGATGGAGTTTTTCTTGGTTCCCCTTCAGCCGTTGTCCCATACCAACAAGAAGAGAATTTTTGTTTTTTGTTTTTTGTTTTTTCCGGTTTCCTTCAACTGTTGTCCCATATCAACAAGAAGAGGAATTTTTTTTTTCTTGATTTCCTTCCAACACGACTAATAGGAATGCCGTCATTTTGAAATGCTCCTGGACTTGAGGAAAGTGCTTGGCAGTTGTAACCCATTATAAAGAAATAGTGGTTGATATAGGTTGAACAATACTGGAACAGGGTCAAACAGAAAGAATAAGCCTTTGCATGTCATTAACTGGGATCCACTACCACTTGGTGTCCGTTTCCCATCCTCACACTTGTCTATGTGGCATACAAAATCCTGTAAACCTTTAGCAAAGTCAAACATAAAAGACCCATTAATACTAAAGGTAATTTTTTACATATTCCTTCATTCTTGAGCTGCGAAATAGTGTTCTGGTCGTCTTCGACTGTTCTTGTGGAGATGACGACCAACGGTGCTTGCGGAGAATCAGTTGACAATGTCCAACCCGACGAGCAGGGAACCCAGAACCAGTTGACGATGCGAAGCAGAACCTGACGATGCACAGAAGCAGACGATTGATTACCAAGAATCTGATGAAGCGGAGCAACACCCAGAATCTTTCGGTGAAATCGGAAATGAAGAACCAAAGCCGTCGATCCAGAGCCACTTTCGAATCTGCCAACTGAACTAGAATGATTTTCAGATTCCGATGATGCAAATGCAATGAATCTGACGTGAAACAGAAATAAAACAGAAACGACGAATGACGTTGCTCAAGAAGTCGAAATACTCGGGAACCGGCTACCAATGTCGCTGGTAATGGTTACGTCTTCGTGAAATTCTGGGTGATGATAGAAACTCGGGTTCTGGTCGAATAGGAAATTCGGGTGTCTTGATTGATCCTGGGTTAATGCAAGACTCGTTGATGGTGTCTCGAAGTCGTCTTGCCGTCCGTAAGGTATCCGTTGGAATTGCTTTTGGAGTTTTCTCGGCGACTCAGATGCCAACCGAACCATTAGGGTCATGACTTCGCTTGGTTCACGTTGCACTTGGGTCCTTTTTTTTTTTTTTTTTGAAATTCTTGGTTGTTTCTGAATAGAACTGAACCGTGAGGTGAGAAGAAGACTCAGGTCTGATTCAAGATTAACAAATCGTACAGAAGCATGCCAAGGATTGAACAGCTCTGATACCAATGTTATGGTTTTAACATAGAATTCAGAATGTAGGGAGGAGGAGAACAGAAACAGAGGGTAGAAGAAGCAGAAATGTGATGCTTTACTCATTCATCATCAAAGTCAAAGCATAGTGATACAATGGATAGGCATATGCCTTATATAGGCAATATTAGACCTAATAATCCCAACTAACTACTATTAGTTACTAACAACTAACTAACTAACTAATCCCTTCCTAACTAACTAACCTAATTAGTTATTTATTGTTTACATATCAGAATCTGCTCAAGCTTCTTTGAGGGAGAAGGCTAACAAGGTAACATAACTGCACGTTCTTGTTTGTTTTTAGAGTTTAATCTTGTGTTGATCTAAATTTTTAATTGCTTTCGTTTATACTAAGCATCTTTTTTTGACTCTGTAAAATTTATAACCAGGAAGAGCATTTTGTAATTAGAAGTACTGAAATCTATGCAATAGACCTGGCTGAAAATCATATAGTTAGATTGATTCAGCATTGCATTCTACCAGCAAAGATGTTAATATAGAAACTAAGAAACAAAAACACCAACACTAGACATGCGATATCAAAAGAGACAAAGTGATGCAGCATGATAAAAAACAAAAGAGCGCGCGCGTGCATGTACGCACAGACTCCTGTACAAACAACACATTTAAACATGTCTGGAAAGAATCTAAAGGATTGATATCCTTAGTCCAGAAAATTCTGTTTAAAGGTGTCTATATGTTTTTTTTGATTTATTTCCTTCTCCTTAAATTTTCTGTTGCCAAAAAGGTTCCTTATTTGTGTAATTACTCTCTCAGTATGTGGCTATAACTTATATTCCATTTATTTTTAATTCTAAAAGCATTCATTTGTGCTATTTCGATATCATATCCATGAACTTTTCACACTTGAAGTTGCCTTTTATATGATATAACTAATGCATTGGCAAATGCCCAGATTATTAATATGTGGCATCTAATAGGAAAAAGCCATGAACCCATGAAATTTCTCTAGATTATAAATATTTATGAAAGTATTCATACTTGTATAGAATTTTCACTGTCTCTCAAACCTGATATAAATCATAAAATATCTGACTACTCTGTTTCTTGGTTGACGTATATGGAAAGAAGTAATCACCCTTTAGTAAATAGTTTAATAACGGAATTTTGCCTGTAATATCTGCAATTAGTAAGAATAGCCTAGTAAATGACATCCTATGAATTAAGGAGCAGCCTTTCTGAGTTCAATGTTAGCTTTTTGCCGTCTAATTTGGCACTTGACCCTTCAATGGACAGGTTCTTGGTCTTCTAGGTCTAGACCAGCCAAACAGCTTTGCCACTAAATCAGAGAATCCTCTGAAGGTTGAGAGTGCTAATGTTGCTGAGTTGCCTGACTTGATAGACACGGGGGATCCAAATGATTGTTATGGACAGGACAATGCTACAAAAAATCCTAATGATCACAATGTAGTAAATTTTACATCACCAACACCTCTGGTTGATGATCTATTTGGAGATTTTGGTAGCTCTGTCCAATAGTGAACCTAAAAATGAAGAAGATCCCTTTGCCGATGTATCATTTCATACCAATGAGAGTAAAGAACATACGATGATCTCTTTTCAGGAATGGTAGTTGGTGATAAACAAGTTGCTAATGTGCTTGGGAATAGAAGGAAGCCTGAAACTTTTGACCTTTTTTCTTCCAATTCCGATCAAGGGAATAATAAAGAGTTCGTCAGTGATTTAATGGCTGATTTATCAATTGAAGAAAATACCTCAAGTAGTACGAAGCAGCAATTGAATTCTGCCACAAATTTGAATAATCATGTTACCCCTCATCACCCTGACAACATTTGAGGTGGCATTTTGGGCTCTCAAGCAACTGGATACAATATAAATCCCATGCTTTCTACTGGTCATATGCCTTATGGTATTCAGCCTGGCAATGGCATTATGACGAGCCATATGAATCAGCTGTATTCTACTCAGCCACTTCATTATGGGGCCGTGGGAAACCTTTTGGCTCAGCAGCAGTTTCTGGCAGCAATGGCTAATTTCCAACACATTAATAATGTAAACATGCACGATGCTAGTGTTGCTCAAATTGGTGGGGCCAAGGGAACAACACTTCTACCAGATATATTCCAATCAAATTTTGCATCTCAAGCCCCTAGCTCAGTGATCAACAATTCAAAGAAAGAGGAAAATAAAGCATCTGATTTTATCTCAGTAAGTAGGCGTATTTACTTGCATTATACTTCGTTGGGGTTTAATTTAAGGATTATTATTTGCAAAGGTATATCTTGAATTTTTGCTTTGTGGAATCAAAATTTGCTTTGAATTTGGTCATTTGAATCAAATTAGTCATCTAGAGTTTGAGATTCATCTTTATAAACGTGCAACTGAGTCTGGTGTACAGAACTATAATGTAGAAGAATAGGTTGTATCAGAAACCTTGTTAGCAGAGAGCAGCTCCCAGCATCTGTAATTTTTCTGGTCAGGTCTTGGTGACTACTAGGATAGTAGGATGGGCTTTTCTTTTATTGGTGAAGTAGATTTTGATTATAAGATGAAAACATTTTCGATCCAAGGATAAACTGGATTATTTCTATTGCCATAGATACTTTGTCTGGTTTTTGATTGGTTTTCCACTTTTCCTGACCCTTTTGTTTCATGATTTTAGGACCATATTGCTACTTCTCGCGATCCAAAGAGAGTGATTTGAAACTTCAGACTCCGATTTTGGTGGCGTATGATATAAATGGCACAGTATTGGATTTGACAAAATGAATCAATCTCTTGGAGCTTCCTATGGCTTGACAAAATGATATATGGCATAGTGTTGGATGCGAGGAAAAGCATTTTAGATGGTGTTTCAATTTTTGCCCATGTTGGCAACACGAGAGTAATCAGATGAGCAAACATCGGACTCGAAAGTTAGGTATTACAGGCTTTCTGTATAGATGAGAAAATGAGCATTGGAATGTTGTGTGATATTTTGATTTTCCTGAAAATTTGTAGTTATTGGTTGAGATCTTGCCTCTGTAATTCAGGCGCCAATAGAATTAATTAGCACTTTACTTCCATTTCTCATTTTTTATTTCTTTATACGAATGGTTCAAACTTCATATTATCCATGTCAGTGAAACTAAAATGAGTACTCTTGTTTTGCCCTATGTTTATTTCTTGGTCATGAAAGCAGTAAATATTGTAGACTGTTTGATCATATGATCACTAGCTTGGCCACTACACCCTATGAGACAACTTTAACCAATCAAGCCTATAAGGCCTCCACGTCGAACCCCGCACCCTCCAACCCGAGACATACCGTAGCCCAAATCCGCAACCCGAAAGCCACCCTTCAACCCATATCCAATCCCCAGCCCATTGGGTCACCAAAGCCCAATACCTCCACCAGGCCATACCAAGCCCTAGATAAAAACAAAGACAACATCCCAACCAACCCAATAAATCGGGCCTCACCAAAAATGGGTGTTAAGATCCATTCTAACTTGGCAATAGGATCCTCAAAGCCCAAGGTCGCCCCTCACTCGCTGATGCAACCCTAAAAGTAGAGCATATCAATGAGTGGGTTGGAAAGAAATATCTAAACTCATACCGCCTATTCGACTTTCAGGCAGTGACTCAGCCCCATACCCATACATCAACCTATTTAAACACGTGGTAAATTTCATAATAGCGCTTAACCTAGGGCCAAATTAATTCACATTTGACCTGTTTATTGTTTTAGGGAAAAAAAAAACATACATAAACATTAAGCACTCATTCATAAATCACTCTAAGCAACAAATCAAACAAGAAAATAACTAGAAATCGAAGGAGTCAGAAACTAAGACCCCCCCAAAAAAAAAACAGAGAGAACAAAATCAAAGGAGCTAGAAGGCATCCTCCACCAGGGGATGAGAAGACAAAGAACGAAACTAGAAATAAGAAGGTTCATTGTCCTCTATTGCAGATATCGAGTCAAAGCGTTGTCTGCGTCCTTCACGCGAGACAAATATGAAGTCAAAGTGCAAGAAAACAAAGGTTTTTCGTCATATGTTAGAGATCTAAAACCAAAGTGTTGTTCATCGTCCTTCGCCATCATAGATCTGAAGAGGAAAAGGATCAAGTTCCCGGATACATCAAACCTTGGATAGCTTGATCTTATGCTTTGTGCAAAACCGCTGCAGTCCCTTAAAGACATAAAATATAATTAAATTATTGAACCATTGTAGGTGGTCAGCAAATTTCCAAAGACATATAAAAACTGGAAAAATAAGTTTTCTGCATTATATTATCTAAAATATTTAGAAATATGGCCTCCTAAGATTAAAGTAATACAGTAAACTTTCACCCTCTCAGATTGAATCATTAAAGACATGGAAAGGTATTTTCTCTAAATGTCCACAAATAAATCAAAGCTTTTCTAAGATCATGGGGACAAACAGAGTCCCCCCCCAGGAAAACAAAAACCAAGAAGAAGAAGGGAAGAACTGCCCCTTGGCAATAATTGGAAAAATGCCCGCAATTCAGTTTCTATATTGAAAAGGAGAAAAAAAGTATCATAAAATTTCACACAACTCGGATAGATTACTTACCTCTCCAGCATTAAATATAAACCTTTGATTGTCAAAGAACAGCAGGACTGAAGGCGACGTGTCTTGAGTATCCATTCCAGTACCCAATATCTGCAGTTGCAACAAAATCCAAAAAGAATAAGACCGAAAGGGGGGCTTGCAAGTGAAAAAAGAAAATAACACCGAACCAACAGAACCACCCTCTATTAGACTTTCATTTGTTAGTGTTCCCTTTCCCAAGGCAGAAATGTCACTAACAATCTTAAGTAGCATTGCAAAATCCAAAAAAGAATATGTTAGACCAGGGGAAAATTTGCAAGTGAAAAGAACTGCTTTCTTGTATGTATGTAAGACAAAAAGAGAGAACTTCTGACAGAGACATCTAAGGTAAACAATATGAACATAAATCCAGCATTTTCAATTTGTATAGACTACAATGATCAAATTCAAGAACTAGTGAACGAACTTCAGATTATGTCATACAACAAAATGTAGAACCAGTTGAACGTGGCTATATATCCCGCTTACACATATGATGAATGAGCGTTTTGTCAAGAAAAAGGCCACTGAAAGAGTGATTGTCCAAAGTTGAGAAACAAAGTCAAACCTAACAATGGGATGGCTTTTATGACAAAGGGTATTTTGGATTATGTTCACTCTGATGTTTGGAGTCTTTCCAAAACACCTTCATTGGGAGGAAACAATTATTTTGTAACCTTTGTTGACGATTTCTCCCGAAGAGTTTGGGCGTATACGATGAAGACTAAAGATGATGTGTTGGGAATTTTTCTCAAATGGAAAGCGATGATAGAAACACAAACAAGCGGGAGAATCAAATGCCTTTGTACAGATAACAAAGGAGAATATAGGAATTATCCTTTTCAGAAGATTTGTGAGGATGATGGCTTTGTCAAACACTTCACTGTCAAAAATACACAACAACAAAATGGACTGGTAGAACGCATGAACCAGACTTTGCTAGAGAAGGTTTGGTGTATGTTGTCCATTGCTAGTTGGGCAAAGAATTTGGGGTTGAGGCAATAACTTATGCATGTCACCTCATTAATCGTCTACTATCTGTTGCTTTTGGTGGTAAGATGATAATTGAATATTTCATACACTTCTTTTTATCTCTTGATTAAAAATTAGGACTCTTTAGTTAATAAATAATGGCTTTTATACTTATTTGGGCTTTGGGCCTTTTATTATATTTTAGCCATTTTTAATAATAAAATTCCAGTTTTACATTGCTTCACTATTCCTACCATAACTCTTGAACCAGACATCGGATTTGCCTCATTTTTGTTTCATATTTCAGATGATTCAGAGAGCTACAATTCTTATGAAGACATGAAGGGCAAATTCGGACAAGAGGGCGGTCGATTTTGGAGCCAAAGTCGGATTTTTAATTGGGCTTGAATTTGTAATTAAAGTCCTTTTTTTTTCCTATTTTGGGCTTGAATTGTGGATTGGAGCCCCATTTCGTTTTTTCCATTTTAGGTTAAGTGAGGCAGCAGCCACAAACACCTTTTCATTCACATTTTTACTCAGTTTAGAATTAAATACAGAAGTTTCAAATTCTCTCAAATGTTCTTCGTGTTCTTCGTCTTTTCTTCATTTTTCCTAGCCAAGTTCGGCTAAACTTCTGTGATTAACCCAACGTTGAGGATTCCATGATTCGTCCGGAGAACTTGTGCTTAATCGGTAGCTTTACTCGTTCGTTTTCATCTTATCGGATTCGATTTCCGGAAATAGTTCGAATATTAGATTTAATATTCGGTTTGGTTCATCCCAAGGATCGAGTCCAGATCAAGTTCTGATGTTCTTTGTGCGATCGCACAGTGAGACGCCACTATTCGGACAGATTCTAGGCGATCGTCTAGTCGAGGGATTTCTGGACGAACGCAAAGATTTTGGTTTGTCCAGAACCAAACGCGAGTTCGTTTATATTTCGTTCAATGAAGGGAGTTTCGGAATCTAAACGTTGGGTTGATCGTTTTAATCATTGTTTCCGCATATTTCGTTCGTTCCAGTTTATTTTCGTTTTTAATGCTGTTTAAATCAAAAACCCCCAATTTGTTCTTGTTGTTTTATTCTTTGTTCGTATCGAACCGACTGTGAATTCATTGGGAAACAACCCAGGTTATATTATACTAAAAATCCTTTTCTAATCTGGTTATTTTGGGAGATCACGGCAAATCTCTGTCATAAGACACCATTAGAGAATGTAAGAATCTTACCAATGTAGAGATTTGTTGAATGTAGCAAAAGTCCCACATCATAAGTTTTCTAATATTAGGGGAGGGTCTTGGGTTATGAAAAGAGGAGGCCCTCCTCCTTCTAATTCCATCACTCAATTACATTTTCTCTTCTGCATTTTGTGTTTCATCCTCTTTTATAGTATTTCATTTATAAATTATTTGGAGTGAAATTAGATTTTAGTATTCCTTTTGTTGTTGTCTAATTTATTATTTATTAGTTGTTACTACTCTGGTTCTAATTCTAATTATAGGAAGTTTTGTAGTACAAATTGCACCTATAATTATAATTAGGATCGGAGGGAGTATTAGATATAGTATTTATGATTTTCTTAGATTTTTAAATTACGTCATATCATAATTTTTTTAGTATAATCGATTACCGGCAACATAACACATATAAACAAAAGCTCAGGTTTATGCCCCCACCAATCCACTGCTAAAAGGCGAAAAAAAGAATAGAAAAGAATACGAATAACCTATCAATGGTGTGCTTCTCCAGTAATATGAAAGTAACCCAATATTCAAAACAATAATTGTTTACGAAAATAAATTAGGAAAGAAAGACAAGAACTAGAATACATGTACATAAGATATGGTATTGACAGGATTTAGCTTGCGAACTTTCAACTGTAGGTTCTTCTTAGGTAAACCACTCGAATCTCTACCTCGGCTCTTTTCTTGTTGAAGCCAACGAATCGACTTTCTCCATTGGTTTGTCTTTACCCCTGTCTCTGGTTTCTCTAGTACTACTATTGTTTCTGTGGCCAAGATGACGGAAAGGGGCGTTACAGTGTAGTCTTGAAGAGGAGGAGGAGGCAAGAACGGTGAAGAGAGATTGCGAAGTTCTACGTTTGCAGAAAAAACGAGAAGAAAGAGAAGGGGTTGTTAAGGGAGACAGAGAAGGAAGAAGGAGGCGAAAGGTTGAAGATTGGAGCATTGTGGTTCTTCGGGACTCTTAAATCTATCCGAAGGGTTTTAGTACCTGCAACGCTCACCTGTAAAAAGATCCCACCAACGCCCCTGCGTGTTCCTGCAAAAATAACATGAGATTCATTGAAAACTCTTTGTCTTTCAGAATGCAAGAATAACATGAGAGTCAATTTCCAGCGAGTATAGCATCTTTGATATAGCTCCGAATTTGACAAACCTCCTATCCCCGCAAAGCTCTTTATGTAATACCCGGATAATTATTTATCTGGAATATTATATTTTAGTAAATAATACCTATTGAAAATAGGTGAATATGTAGTTTCAAATAATAAGTTATAATTATCTTATTTTCTAAGGTAATTTCTATGGAAATTAGAAGAGATAAAGAGCTAAAAATCTCTAAAATGCATTTATGGGGCATAAAATGGCCCGAAAATATTATGATAAATCCCAAGAGGCAATAAAATATTTATTAAAAATTAGAAAGTATGTTGTCTCTAATTTTAGGAATTTTTGGGATTATTTTCCTTGGAAAATAATGAGGCAAAATTAAATATAATTTTGGGAGCATATGTTGCCCCATGATTTTTAATATTTTACATAGGACATAAAAGATCAATGTCGGTCAATAGTTGTGAGATAATGATTTATCCTAATTAAAAAAATTATCAACAATTAGTAAGTGACTAATTAAGTAATTAGTGGCTAATTGTTTAAGCATGGGATAATTGCTTAATTAAGGTAATTAAGGCATAAATTAAGTAATTAGAAAATAAATAATAAAAATAATAAATAAGAAAATAGTGTGAAAAGGGTTGTGGTTATTTCAAAAATAATATCTAGATATTTAGAATTAAATAATAATATATTCGGTAGAAAGACCAGGTTGGCTAAATGAGAACCGATAAAAATAAAATCCTACCTCAAAATAGGTGAACTAAGTCGAATATCTGGACTTAATATAAACAAGTGAAATTTTATATCGGAGTGAGCTATCTCCGAAATCATTTCTGAAACCAACGGAGTAAATAAGAGACAGGGTAAATAAGAAGAAAAGAGCAGATAGTAGAAACGAGAACCAATGGAAAATAAATCCGTTGTGACAAACCATGAACTAGGTTTCTTAGGTCAAGACATATTATAAACCAGCGAATTTTTGTCCAGAAGTTGGTGCTACCGGAAGTTATTTCCGTAACCGATGGCATCTGTCCGAAAATGTTCAGCAGGCAACGGAATACCCTTAATGGGATCAAAAATTTAGTTAACCTAGATATTTCCAAAAAGGAAGAGTAGACCTTCAGTGCTGTGTTGCCGTATTTTTGAGATTCTCCAAGATTACGCGATTAGAACACCGAACAGGGAACTTTATCGGTACAAGGCCATAAAGCAAAAAGATGACATCATGGATGACATAAGGGAGGAGAATTTTTGGTGGAGAAGAGAGGAGAATAAGTGGTTGGCAAGAGGCCACATCTCCATCATCCTAACCGTTGGTGTAGAAGTTGATCAAGGGTTGAGATCGCTGGAAATTCCCTATAAATAGGCAATCCCTCTTCACTTCATAACTCACTAATTCCTTGATCCTAGAGAGAGGTTAGAGAGAAGTGAGAGCAAGGAGCATCTCTGGAAAAGGAGTAGCGAAGTGCTGGGTAATTTCTTCGGTCCCTAGTCTTAAGCTTTGGTGTTTTGTTCGGTAGTTGTAGTAGGAATGTTGTTTTGATCTTTAATCTTCCAATATATTGTAGATATCATGTTTTAGGGTTAAATATGATATATATTTCGAAAAATATGTTGGGGAAAGAGTTATGGTAAAATTTTGGAAGATTAGAGTCAAAGTAGCGAAGCTCCGCGAAATTCCGCCGATTAGGGAGTCGGGGGGCAAAATGATAATTTGTACCTAAAATGTCGTTATGATGTTAGACTCTGATAAATATGATATTATCCTTATAGGATATCTGTAATCACGTACCGCTATCATACCGCTGTTTTCTGTCAAAAGTACCGTTTTCCGTCAAACGTACCGTTTTCCGTCAACGAAGGTACGTTTGCGTACTGTAACACTAACTCTGATGGTTATTGTATGCATATATGTATTTTTCTCCGTCATGCTGTATTTTCTCTGTTGTGCCTTAACCTTACATCTGACTGTATTGTTATTGTCGTCCATATCCGATTATGTACAATGTCCGTTGTGCCTTAACCTTACATATGATTGTATTGTTATTGCCGTCCATATATCGATTATGTACAATGTCCGTTGTGCCTTAACCTTACATCCGATCGTATTGTTATTGCCATATATATCTGATTATGTATACCCTACTTTGAACGTAGTAAGTGTCGTCAAAACTCCATGAATATCTGTAGTACTTATATGATGTATGTAAACATGAGATTAACCGTTACCTGGGGTCCGGTGCATTGGACCTCAGCTCTTAACATAGTGTCAGGTTCAGGAGAACCGAGGACCGAGGAGAAAGGCAAGCAGGCCGCACAGAGACCCGGCTGAAGGCACAGAGACTCGACTGAAGACTTCTTCTGTTTATATAGTTACATTGACGTTAGACGTCCGAAAACAATGTCCTTGTTATTGTAAACAGCCAGACTTACGGCATTTTGAATATAAGTATCAGTTACTCTTACGCTCTGATGCTCTACTCTGATGAAAAAAAAATTATACTGCTTTTGAAAATGGGATGTTACACTTTAAGTCTTCTTTCCAATGCAAAAAGAATCATCTCCAAACTCATTTTATTCTGACAGTTATGATCCGATGAATGAAGCTTGTTCTTGATCAGTGTGTTTGCAACGTCTTGAACTTACTGTCAACTTTCGAAGGCCATATCTCCATAGTCTGAACTCTGTTTTGGTTGGTTCAAATATTGATAGAAATCCCTTTGAGTCTACTTTCATATGCCACTCATTTCAGCTCAATTGGATATGTTGTTTGTGAGATACACCTAAAATATTGAAGCTTGGTCTGCTGTGTGGCGTGAATTTCAGTGTCAACTTCCACAATTCATATCTCCTTTATATGAACTCCTTTGGGTGTGAATTTTATATAACAATGATGCATTGGAAGTCTATTTTAATATGCCACTAGTTTCACCTCAATCGGATCTCTGGTTTGGAAGATATCATCGAATTACCAGGCCTCGCCCAAGCTGAACATGAAACAAAGTAGAACAGAGTTGCTGATCAACGCTGTAAACTCGCGTTTGTACTTAGAAACTCAAGTTTTCCTAGTCTAGAGATGCCAGAGATGCTGAAGACACTACAAACTCGAGTTAGTCAGTGTCAAACTCGAGTTTTGAGTGCTAAACTCGAGTTTGAAGTTCTTAACTCGAGTTTTCTCATACCAGAGGAGCAAATCATTGTAGCGAGGTAGGAAACTCGAGTTTTTAGGTCTGAACTCGAGTTTTCTCATCCTAAAGCTGATTTTTGCTAACTTTAATTCCTAATTGAGCCATTCCAACTTCCATATGATCTTGAAGACTTCTAGCATCAATATAAGAACTTGAATAATGATATTCTCATTCCATTCAGCAAGTTCTTCCTTCTTTAATCTCCCATCTTGATCATTCTTCATAATCCAACTCTTTCTTTATTCTCTTCTCTTGATCATTCTCTGTCATTCAACTTGGACTCATCATTCTCAATAAGTTCTACCTTCTTCAAAATCTTCTCTTCTTCGGATTATGTTTAAATTAAAAATTTCATTACAAAAAATATTAAAAATAAAAATATATATCTCGCATGATGATTGGTTTTTAAGTTAGGAAATGTTACTAGGAAAAAATCTAAATACTTTAAAGACAGGCTGTGAGTCTGAAAATTGTAGTTAGCCTATGAAGGCTATAGCTTTATTACTACTAAAGGCCGAAGTTAAATCACAATGAAGCCCCCTATTAGTTTTGTTAATAATTTACTTACTGAAATAAAAACTGCAGGATTTTAAGGCCCACGTGTTACCATGGGACCTGCAATTTATGGCATGGTTAAGAATTGGAAATAAACTCTGCCAGCAAATCTCTTTCTTTGTGATTCCTACTGCGAGAAAGTGGGAGAGAGCATATTTTATTCTCAGGTGATTTGCCACCACCGACCTTATTTTCTCAATAAAAAAGCACTAAATGCAACACTTCCCGTCATCTCATATTCTATAAAGATAATAGACTTACCTCATGTATAAGAACTGTAGCACCTCGAGACGCTTCTACTAACTCGGGCGGGGTCTAGCGTCCCCGGAATACACCATCTTCCAACCAAGTATCACTTTTCCAAAGACTATTAACCCTCTTTGCGGCTTTCGAACAACACCAAATGCACGAGGACAATGTACAACGGGCAAACTAATCAAGGATTCCAGACCAGCTTCCTGCATAACACTCTTCAATTTCTTTAGGATAGGATAAACCACATTTTTGTTAGTTGGACTACCCGGTCTTTTAAAATAGCTTTGCATACGGGATCCCTCGACAAACAAAGTTGAATCAATTTTTGGTGCAGTCATTTCTTTATCATTTTTATCAGGTTCATCATGTTCATAAGCTTCAATGAGGCTATTGTGGTGTACCTGCAGTCAAGAAACTACATATCTAAATTTTCATTTTTGTAAAAATATATTTTATATTTAATTAATTTTATAATTTATAATACTTCTTCTAGTCCTTAATATAAGACCTACCTGAGTTTAAAAAATCACAAGCAGATCCCTTAAAATTATCTAATTGCATTGAAGTCATATGAGACCTAGGTTGGATTAATTTGGATTGAAGAAAAAGACCACTTTGCCCTTATTAATTTGTGCAATCAATGACAAGTAAGGGTGTCACAATAAAAGTAATTAAGTAACCAATGATAAGTCAGAGTACTACCAACAATTTGAAGACTTGTAGTTGGTTACTAAAAATAACAAGGGTAAAGTGGTTTTTTTTATTTTTTTTTCAATTTGAATTAATCTAACTTAGGTTTTATAGGATTTCAATTTGATGGTTTCAAACAATTCCTTGTAATTTTTTGTTTTCCTGAGAACTTGTGTGTAATTCCCAACTATAATTAATTGGATCCTTCACATATACAATTTTTATCAATTAAAATGGGATGGATAATATCCTTTGAAAAAAGTTAAAGTTTGACTCCAAAAATATTTATTTATATGAATTATTCAATTTTTAGTACAATTTTAATAAAATTTATTCTCATTCAATTTTGTATAGTTAATTATGTTAGGTGAAATGAATATGAAAAATCTCGTATAAAGCTGTTTGAAATATGAAAATTCTAAATCGGGTTAGTAAATTCGGTAAATTTATAATTAAATTATCGACTTAATTTAGAATTTTAAAATATAGAATGAATGACTTTACCGCCCCCCCAAAGTCTCATTTCTCCTCTTAAAAATGTTTCAATGCTCTTTACCTTATTTATTTAATAAGTATGAATATGTATCAACATTAATATAATATAATATAAAATATGATTGATTTAAATAAATAAAAAATTTATGTTGAGGAATGATCAATAAGAATAGGGTTAAGATCAGATTTGCCAACGAACTATTACCCAGGAGTGTGCGGCACAAAAAACAATTGAATGGACCAAATTGGCCAACAAACTATTAAAAAGTGAAAAAAAAAAAAACAATTTTGAGCGATTCAGAGTCGGCTCGTTGTTGATCAAGTAGGTAGCCCACGAGATCGAATTGAACGAGATGCTCACTAGTTCGCATGGGTACGGTTTCTAATGAACCTTGATTTAAACGCCGTTGATGGATCCTCTCAATGGGATTCGTAATTTTAATGGATGAGAATCCTTCCGCTACGTGTACGATCCCGACAAAAGGTTCTTCTTTCTTCACTCTTTCTTCTTATTTTTCCTCTTGATGATCATTCTCCATTAGCCAACTATATAGCTTCTTTTGTTTCTTGACTATCTACAATCTTTCTTTTTCTTCTTCCTCTTGATCATTCTCAATACTCCAACTCAATAGCTTCTTTTTATGACATGATGAAAGTTTTTCTTTCTTCAATCTCTTTATTCTTCATCTTGATCATTCTTCTTAGTTGATCTTGACAACTTCTTTCTTTGCCGAACTAATTTATAAGATATTTAATCATTAAATATAATAGTTAGTCAATGTAGGAGATAAATGTATTATGCAAACTTTTTGCTCTTAATATTTGGTATCTACATTTGACATCATCAAAACTAATCATATCTAACACGCATAAACTTCCTAATTAGTGGTCTCCCAAGACCTCTATAAATAGGATGTGCCTCCCACAAATGTACCTCACCTTTGCCATTGAGCTATTTGGCAATCTCTTCTCTTTTATCATCATCCTAATTGGACTCTAGTAGTCTAATAATTGTGTAAGCATCATCTTGCTCAAGTTATGGAGCATTTGGAGCTTTGACCTTGGACTCAAAGGTAGGTCCATCCTGGTAAGTCTCTTTTCTCTCCTAATTTTCCTTTAGTCTTCGAACTCACTAAAAGTGTTGCAAAGCAATACCTTGAAGACATATCCAAGAATGACATGGAGCCACACTTCTTTTGTTTTAACTCAGTAGTATAATAGACTAACTTGTGTTGTTAAAGACTGGATTTAGAGGCTGCAAAGAATTATTTTGAGCCACAAATTAGTTATGAGTGAAGGCCAAATCAGAGAAGGATAAGATACTCTTGATCTCTTGCACAACAGTGAGAGGGTTTGATATATTCTTCTCGTGCAAGGCAATGTTTCTCTTCCTCTATATAATATTATTGAGAATTACAATAGCCTTCAAAAGAAACAAAGGACCATATTGATAGAAGCTAATAAGTGTTTCCTTCAATCACTGATGAAATTGGTGAATGTTAGGATTATCAAATTTTATGAGCACACATTCAAACCAAACTGCTGTGAAAAGAGGGCATAGATAAAATAAATGTGCCAGAGTTTCCTCTTGATGACCACCAAATTAAATAAACATAGCCCTAAAACATTAAGAAGATGATGCTTGAGAATATCACATGAAGGCACATCTTTATGCAGTAATTTCCATAAAAAGAAAATGTATTTGAGAGGTTGAGAAATAGAGCACAAGTAATTCCAAAAATGATCATGAGCCCCATAATAGCACTCCAACAAACTCAAAGAAAAACCATCCTTAGCAGTATAAACGCCACACTTATTTCCAGCCCAATGTATTTAATAAGGAATATTAGATAAGGAGAGTGAAATATTAGTAATAGTGCTAACAACATTAAGAGAATAAAGAGACCAAACGAAAGGACGATTCCATTCTATAGGATTCTAATATAAAGTAATCATGTAGTATGAGATTAGCCACTACTTGAGGATGCTCTGAAGCGACTGATCCCGATTGCATCTGCCACCACAAGGGGTGGTTAAGAGGAATGGAAGTACCATATCCCACTTTCCATTGAAGACAATTGACAATGATATCAGCATGATTTTCTATTCCTGACCAAACCCATGGGGCATTATAAGGATTTTTGATAATTGAAGCCTGATTAACATCAATGAATTTCACCTTTAGAGTGGATGCAAGAAGAGATGGATGAGAAGATGTGAGGATTCTCCAGACTCGTTTTTGCTACCAATGCTTTACTAACCACATGAGATGGTCGAATACCTAAACCCCCTTCATCCATAGGTAAGAAGAGTTTGTCTTTATCAAGCAGATGAATCTGCTTTTGCCTCTAGTGCTCCCCCAAAAGAAATCCACACAAAGAGAATCAATCCGAATAAATAATCTATTGAAGATATTGAGACAAAAGAAGAGGATCATGATGAAAAACTAAAATTATAAATTTTATAATATAATAAAAACTATTAAATTTTGTAACATATTAGAAAGCTGAAAAATATATATTAGAATCATTTTTTTTATTGTATAAATTTATTTTTGACAAATACAAGGTTTTAACAACTTATGTTTAAGAGAGGTATTTTGTTCAAAAAAAAAAGTTTAAGAGTTAACCTTAAAGGACTAATAAAAATTAACTAATGATTTGAGTAGATAAAAATAAAATATCAAACATATATTTTACCAAAAAAAATTATTAAATATGTAAGGGAGGTTTATAAAACAAATATTTTAAATTTAAAAGAAGTATAATGAGTTTTCAAAAAAGATTAGTGGTATTTGTAATTAGAGCAGAGTTGAGAGGTCATTAATGTATTTTTACCCTTTAATTTTTAGCGGAATATTTTGTTTATTTATTTATTTTTTGAGAGGGAAGTAGTTCAATTGGCCGTATTAAGCCGTCCATCCAGTAATAATCGTATTTTTATTTGCCCGTTCTATATTCCGTCGGGAGGACAATGCTTGCTGGTTTCATTTTGGCTTGAGAAGTAATCATTCTTGATTCTTCTTCTGTCTTGGTAAATTTCAATTTATATGGCATCATAAGCTATTGTGATTTTGATTGTTTCTTTTCTTATATAGCATGAAGCAGCGTCGATCATGCTAATATAATACATGAGTGTGCTTATAAAGTTTCTTTTTCTGTGGTTTTAAGATTGATCGATCCATTACGAGTTTCCATGGTTTTTATGTCATTTTTGGAGAAGAATGAATAATTTATCGGGGGTTTGGAAGAAGAAAAGGGAACCTACGGGTTATATTTCATTCTTTATTTGGTTCTGTTTAGAATCAGTTTGGACCTTAAATCTTGAATCAATGGAAGAATGAATTCAGGACAAAATGATAATCAGTGATTCTGTCATGACATATGTCTTGCCCATTATGTTTCATAATTGAAATTTCTGTTGTTAGGGTTTTTCTTGGTAAGCTGTTGAAAAATATGGTTTCTGCCAACCTTGTGCTTATTTTAGGAATCCCGTTTTTTCTTTAGCTATAACGAATTGATAGATGTACTGGATCACTAATCAAGACAAATTGGGGATACTGGATGAAAACACTTTCTTTATTAGGTTGAAGGAGATGGAGGGTCGGGATTATTGTATTATGGTGTATAAATTTTTTTCTTTACTGGCCAGATGGCTTTATTGGTGTCCTTTGGAGAC
This sequence comes from Acacia melanoxylon, assembly GCA_019022615.1. Lineage (NCBI taxonomy): Eukaryota > Viridiplantae > Streptophyta > Magnoliopsida > Fabales > Fabaceae > Acacia > Acacia melanoxylon. The sequence continues at coordinate 711,843 of JAFJYJ010000111.1, forward strand.
AAATCCTTTGTGTCATAGGGTGATTAGGAGCAAATGTGCTGTTTAATCAGTAGAATGGTTGGGGACTCTTATTTTGGGAGGCGTTGGTCTCTCAATATGCCCTGCCTTTTAATCTCTGAGTTGGATGCGATCCTCTTCTTTGGTTTTGACAGGACCATTGGATTCAAAATTCTTCTTTTCCAGAATGTTTTCTTTGTCTTGGTTATCTACATTGCATAATGCTCAAAAGTTTACTTTCTAACTGACAAACATCTTTAGAGGAGTATTTCTATGGTCTTCCTGAGTTTCAGTTTATGGGTATTTTTAGGTGGAGTGTCCCTTTTTGATAGAGCACAATGGTGTCATGTAATTCATAATTTCATATAGTGGACCCCCCTAGTGGGATAAAGCCTGTTGCTGTTTACCCTTGTGAATCTTTAAAGGTGCTGGAGAGCTCTTGGGAGTTGAGGAGTCTTTTTCCCCCTCGTTGAAAATTTGGTTGGGTTGGATGTATTTCCTCTTTTTTTTTTTTTTTTTTTTTTTGCATTGTTCACTCTTTTCTCGAATATAAATTCTCTGTTTTTAATAAATAAAAGTGGCCATTCTATCACTTTTGCCTCTTCAGAGGCATAGAATTTCCTGATAGCAATTTGATGGCATCATCATTTTATATTTATCTACCCATATTCCTACTTTTAGATTGTAAATTGAAAGATCAGATTTCTGATGTGTCTTGAATTTATTACCCGGTGTTTGCTTGTGAAAATAAAGTTCTTTTGTTTATGAAATTTGACCAGTAAAAATATGCCTTATTTGTATTGTTCTTCTATTCTGAATAGTAGACGGGAGGATGGTTTTTTCTAAGTTTGAAAACATCATTCATATTAAACTCAGAAAAAATTGACATATTTGGTTATTAATCTCATAAACTCTAAGAAATTGATTGGAACTGGACTGTACGTACCCCATCTCTATTTCATGGTCTTCTCTTGCTTAATTTTCAAGGATTGTGATAAATTAAGTGTTCAGAGTTGCAAATTATTTCTAGTCTTTTCCTCCAGGGTGGTTTTTTGGCTTCTAGCTTAAGAATAGTGTGGATAATTTCAAGATCATTATGGTCATTGACTTGTGGATGAACTGCAATAACTGATGTTCTATTGTTTGAGAATTTGTTAAATTGGCATTCTTCTAATATTTCTTTTGCAGAATTTTTAATGTAATCTTCAGTTGAAGCAATGAGTGGTGAAAACGACAAGGACAAAGGTCTGTTTTCTCATCTACATGGTTATCCTTCAGCCCCATATCCTCCTCCACCTGGATCTTATCCAGCAGCAGCGTACCCACCTCCAGGTGGCTATCCCCCACCTTCATACCCACCAACTGGATATCTGCCAGCTGGTTATCCTCCTTCCAGTGGGTATCCGTCAGCCGGTTATGCTCCTTCCAGTGGGTATCCACCTGCCGGTTATCCTCCTCCAAGTGGGTATCCACCTGCCAGTTATCCTCCTTACAGTGGATATCCCCCAGCCGGATATCCTCCTTCTGGTTATCCAGCCGCTCATCCTACTCCACATGGCTATCAAAGTGCACCAGCTCCATATCCTTCGAGTATGCCTAACTATCCCAATTTGTTCTATTAATGTAGTGCATGGAGATGCTATTTGGATTTCTATTGTTCTTGCTAGAACTTCTTTTATGGATAGAGAAGGGATTCTGTGACTCTTTTCAGATTGTTTCTTTGAAATCATGGAAATAAGGAGAAAATAGAATGAAACTGTATTTTTGATAAACAACATAGCGTATTTGTGAATAGTAGGGGAAATGGTTGTCCTTGTCTTGCATCTGTTGTTCAGATCATGCCTGAAGACTTTATGGAGATTATCATATAGTAATTATGTTCTATTTGCGTTTTGTTTTTAATTATCCCCTTCAAAGTCATCTCAAAAGGAAAAGAATCACACCCCATCATGCGTTATGTTTGAGAGAACTATATGGAGCAGAGTATTGCTAAAATTTGAGGAATCTGGATTTTCTACTATCAGAAATTGAATGCATACAATGCAGTTAAAATGAGTCTAATGCAGAGTCTCACTCTACCGTGTCACTTTCTTTTTGAGCATACAAGTAAATGAGGTAAAGGATACAACCTCAATCACTGATGTTCCTTTACTTACCTTTTTTTCATACAGTGCATGGCCATGGCACGGGATCATTGCTTGCAGGGGGTGTTGCGGCTGCAGCTGCTGCATATGGTGCTCACCGCCTATCTCATGGCATGTTTCATCATGGTCACCATAAGTTTCATCATGGAAAGTTTAAGCACGGTAAATTTGGAAAACGTTGGAAAGGTGGCAAGTTTAAGTTAGGGAAATTTGGCAAGCCTTGGAAAAGATGGAAGTAACAACACGGTTGCCAACGTAATATGTATTGCTAAACTTGGTAAAGGTGGTTTATTTTCTTGTGTGAGTGCTGTTGATGTTTCCTATCAGCTACATATGCTTTTCCATTGCTTATATATATCCCTGTTAGTGTTAGTGTTAGTGTTAGGTTAGTGTGTGTATATGTAACAGGCTTGCTTATTTTGCCCCATTTAACAGTTCAATCTAACTCAGTTGCTTTGTATGCTCCAATGGTTACTCTTTCAATCATCTTCTAGGTGCATGCGATGTGGATGAGATAATTCTTTATATATTTTTATTATTACTACAATTTCTACTACTCCCATTACCATTCAAAGGTATATTGGAGTAGTTGATCTTGGTTATAAATATAAAATATAAAATTTATTTTTCATATTAATGCTCCTTCAATAATAATCAAAGAAGAGTTATTATTACAATTACTACTAATACTCCCTCTTGTCCTCAATAAGGCATATTTGGGAAGTTGATGTTGGTCCTAAATATAAGATATATTTTTCATAATTGTCAATATTTTCCTAATTGACATTTATTATTACTCTTTCAACATAATCAAGAAGGAGAGGAAGGTGTAATAAAAAAATAAAAAAAAAAAAAAAAAGGAGAGGAAGGATGGTAATACTGAGAAGATAGTAGGGTGTTAGAGAAAAAAATATATCATATTAATTTAACTAACTCTCTTAATCTAATCAAATTAATTAAGTATATTTTATGTTAAGGACAGAAGAGAGTATTATTAAGACTTAAATGTTAAACCTATAAATATACCTTATAATTTTCTAAGATGTGTGCCCACTATTCCGTGATTAAGTTATCATCATTATTCATTTTTAAAATATAAAACTAAGAATCTGAACCCCATAAATTAAAGGGAAAATATCAATGGGGTATCAAGAAAGAGAAAAAATATAAAAAAGTCTTAACCCCAAATCCCCTATAAAAAAAGTTCATAAAGACTTTTTTTATATTAATTACGGAATTCCAATGTAAAAAAAATCTTGTTGTCAAAATGACTTTATTATTTGTTAAAATTTCCTTATAAAAATATCGTTGTCAAAATGACTTTTCATGTTGTCAAAATGGATTTCGTGTTGTCAAAAAAATTTCGAGTTTTTCTTGAGCGTGTAGAATTTTTAGAAACACGAAAATTTTTTGGACGGAAAAAAGTCATTTTGACAATGATATTTTCATAGGGAAATTTAACAACTAATAAAGTAATTTTGACAACAAGAAAAACCATTATAATAACTTGAGACTTTTTGATATTGGAATTCCATAAATAATATTAAAAAAAAGTTCCTAGGGACTTTTCTTATGGGGGATTTGGGGTTAGGATGTTTTTGACATTTTTTTCTTCCTTGAGCTTCACTGATATTTTCCCCAAATTAAATGTAACACGTGATAAATTGAAATATTTAATCCATTACAATAGTTATTTAGATGTCTTATTTATGACCTTATACAGAGAAGCTACTCTTGAGGAATTATCGCTTTAATGATTCTATCATTATAAATAAAAATATTATTATAATTAAAATATATACTATTATTATATTAATTTTAAATAAAAATCATTAGAAATACATTTATTATAATTTTAAAAAATAGTATTATAATTAAAAGGGTAATGGTGCTTAAATAAGGTTCAACTTTTATTAAAAGTGCAACAGTAACCATAAATTATTTTTTAGAACAAAAGTAACCATAAAGATTATAAAAGAGAGCAAAAGTGAACATGACATTAATAATCCTTTAGCGTCCTTACTGTGAGCTTTTTAATAAAATGTTAAAGTGTTAAAATGATCACTAATTTATATCAAAAGTGACAAAGTAACAAAAACTTTTTTTAGATACAAAAGTAATTAAAATGTGACCCTCGAACATTAATTCATAAATTTTTTTTTGGCTTTTGTATTATGAGTGTTTTTATCAATTTGGGGATTAAAACAACCAAAATCAAAGAAAAATTTATGAACTAATGTTCAAGTCACCTTTTTTTATTCTAGCGAAAATGAAGGGAAAGAAAATACTACAAAAAAATTGTCGTTTTATAGCTGTAAAAATGATGTATTTGTAGCGATTAATAAGATTTTTATAGATAGTAGTACTTCCCATGAAAAAAAAAACTTTTATTATTTTTAAAGGTTTTTTTTTTTAATTCGAAGACAATAAATCGTTGAAAGATATTTTTATAATTAATTGCCGACATATACACTTACAGAGTCATTTATGTTACTAAAAGCAAAATTGAATTAATAAGATAATTTATTTTAGAAAACTAAAAAAAAAAAAAAGGATGAATCACAATCTCGGGTGCCATGCACCCAAAGATTGTCCTAATTAACTCTTGAATTTGTTTTTTGTTTTGTTTTTTGTTTTGCTCAAAACTCTCTTGTATTAAAATTCAAAACATAAAACAATACAATTCAAAGTCACAGTCCGAAACCGTCCAGAAAATAACATGACAAAAACAACATAAACCACAAAATACTACATGGAAAGAAAACAAACTAATCTCCACCCATTGAAAAAGTGGGCAAAGAAGAATCATCAGCAACTTCATCTGTCTTCTAAGCATTCAAGGTTAGACTTGATAATAAAGCAAGTGTTGGTTGTGAAACTCATTCCATAGGGTACACCCCTTTATAAGCATCAGCTACGAGAAAGTCAGCAACACGTTTACCTTACCTAGGGGTAAAGGACAAAAAGAACTCAACCCTAGAAGAAAAAAGACAAATGACATCTTGCGTAATACTTCTACATCTCCAATCAAACAAATCTGATGAATTGGCTTGAACACAAGCAAGCAAGTGAAGACAATTGGTTTCAAAGATCACTCTATCATACCCTAAATCAATAGCTAGCATCAATGCTTTTTCAATGTAAGGGCTTCATTCATAAATGCAGAAATTGATTTGACTTTATCCACATAACCTCATTTAAAACTGCCAAAATAATCCCAGCATATCACCCCAATAGTAGCAATTCCCTTGTCAAACGAGAAGGCCCCATCACAGTTAATTTTGAGACTGCCTACTGAGCGAGGGTTCTATTTAATTTGAGACCTATTAAAGCCCCTAAGCCTCTCCGAACCCACAAAAAACTTATCACAATTCACCCAATATTCATGGTTGCTTTTCATGGTCGCTTCAATAACATCAACAGGATTTGATTCTTTGTGGTTAAACACCATTTCATTCCTTTGTTTCCATGTAAACCACAAAATCCAACAAATTAAGGATAAATACTACTTACACAAGGAAGGCCTACCTGACATTGAGATCCACCAAGCATTAAAATTTGACATACTAGATTCATCAATTCTAGCATTTAGCATACAACCGAACCACACATACTTGGTGTCAAACCCCTCCAATAATACATCATAGACAGAGCATACAGCGCAATATAGCGGACAAAATCGTTTGGGCATAGCATACTGATAATAAATTACATGTCTTGGTTATACAACAGGAGTTACCCCAAAGAGTTCATAATACTGTAGTACAAATATATAGCGGTTCCATACCACCTAAAATTCTCATACAATAATTTAAAAGCTAAACTACAGAAGACTGATCCCAACTAACGACTAAGTCTGTGTTTGTTACTTGCCCTGTCCACTGCCTTGTCCTTGGAGCCTTGTCTTCTATCCTGTTCACATCTTGAACTTTTGGGGAATGTCTGGGATTCGAGTGAATCCAAGAGTAACAATTAACCTCACATACATAGTTAAATACCACATGATAATTAACCATATACATAAAACAATCCATGGCAGCAAGTAAAACAATAAGGGATCACTTAAGTATCATATATCACAAGTTAGATGCATTAACATGTGTACAGAGCACAAGTCACATGCAACAACAACTGCAAATACATCACATGTCACAAATCATATGCAGCAACAACTGCAAATAAGGATCCATCTAATCCAAAACCATAGTGCTGGGCATTCAATTGGGCAACAACCCATGTCACTGGGCAACGAGCCTTTTCATCTGAGAAACAACCCCTTTCACCTGGCCCCATGCAGGTGGGGCTTTTCACAAAGGAGGTTCAAATATACATACACCGTCGTACACAACCATAAACAGTATGTGAGAGTTAGAGTTACTTCCTGGTTGCTTATCAAACTTCTGGCTTGATTCCATGTTCTTTGATGGCTCTAGGCGAACGTCAATTCCTATAATTGAACATTTGTGGACAATGAGTAATCATCACACCAACTCTTGACATTCTTAGATATCATTTAGCATATTATGCTCAATCACTAAGCAAATATAACTAATTTATGACTATGAATCCATTTCATACTTAATCATTAAGTTAGTCATCATGTACCATATCTTACATTATTTTCACCCCTTTTGACCAAAGATTCCAGAATTTTACCATAATTTTGACGAATCATATATCTTAGAAATGGTGTCCCAATGGAGCGATTCTAAAGCCTATGGACTCCTTATTAAGTTTAGTTTTAAGGAAAAATGGTTTCATTAGCTGATAACATGCATAATATTCTCAGTTCAATAGAACAATGACCTTTGTCCATATTCTATTTAAGAATTGTAGGTCATTTTTAAAAATTCATAACTCCATGTACACAAATCCAGATTTTACACATGACATATCAAATTAAAGCTCATTATATCTACTTTAATTCTGAAAACTTTCATTGCATTTGGACATCATTTACTATCCCAAAAATGTGTTGCAAAATTACTATCCAGATAGATTTTTACAAAATAGATTTCAGGTTTTCAGTACAATTCAATTCCAAAACTCACAATTCCACATTTTGAACACAATGGAATCATCAAATCGACCAAATTCCAACTCCTTAGGTTTTCCCTTTACCCAATCAAACCTAGGGTTCATTGTCGCTGTCAGAGTTTCGTAAAGTATCCGAATTTCGATTCCTAATCAAATAATATACACATGAAATACCATTTTAGAAAACTAATTAGAACTTCCTCCTACGGTTTTAATAGTCCAAAATTCAAGAAAAGAAGAGAAACAACTAATAAATTCCAGTATAACTAAAGGCTTATAATCGCTTACCTTAATCGTTGTTCGGTAAATTTCGTAGAAATTCCTTCTTTCCCTTTTTTTTCAAATTTCGATCAAAACCCTAATCACCGACCAATGGTGTTTCTGTGAGATTAAAGAGTAGGAGAAGGAAATGATTAGAGATTACAAGCCCGTAGCACGAGAAATTACCTCGATTTTGTGAGTTTTTGCTTCTCTTCTTCCCCCTTGTGATTTCGGCAACCTTGGGAGCTTGGAGATGCATAAACCGACTGAAATGAGTGATTTAAGGCAAACAAGCATTTGTTTTACTGGGTCAATGGAGATTTGGAGGGTGATTGACCAAATTGTCCTTCAACCGTCGCGTAATTACAAACTGTGCCATTAGTTATAATTCAATTGAATTTCAACTTTTTCTTTTGCAATCCACTTGACCAAAATTATTGGGTCATTTTTAGAAAAATATTGATCCATTTTATTGGCTCGTAACCCATACTTAAGATAAATAATTATGGACCATACAACACAATTTCGTAAAAGTCATAATTTTAATATTCCTTCAATTTTTCTCATAATTCCTAATAAATCTAATGCAAAGTTTTTCATTCCTTTTGGCCATATTTAATACTCTAAAATGGAGCAAAGAAATATTAATTTCATGTGTCCCATTGGAGCTAATATATACTTCAAAATTTTGGTTTTGGCAAAATCAGGTATTTCGGGTAAAATTGACCCTTTAGTCAAAATTCACCATTTCTTTTCACCAATTACTTATACATCATTTAGGTAATTTATCGAAGAAAATTTTGGGATATTAACCGGTTTGGACAATCTACTGTATTGGTAAAAGTAAAATAAACGGAAATTAAAAGTCCCCGAAGGGTTAAGGGTACAGTTATCCAAAATTAATACCAAAATAATATATACAGTAATCTCAAATATATGTACAAAACATAATAGGGCATTCTCTATTCTTCAATCTGCACCGATAAGCTCTTACCTTTCCAAAAAGAGTCTTCACTGCAGGCACGTCCCCCTGTATCTATAGAAGTAACTAGGAGTCCAATAATGGCCCCCAGAGTAACCGTCAATACTCAAATACTAAATGTGTAAAGTGTATGTAGGTAATCATGTTAGATATAAGATCAACAATAACATGCCAAACATACCACATATGAAAATAGAAACAATCATTCCACTGACTACCACGTGCCGTCAGGCTGCCTTACCAAGGCAAGCCTCGGACTTACCGGAGTCACGACCGTAAAGCTGTCTGCACCAGGACAGCCCTAGACCTATCAACCCATACAGCCGCCAATCAAGGCCAGCCTTGGACCAATCGTCCTCAGCGCTAGGAAACACATAACTCTGTATGCATATTTGGCAACACATACAAAAACACACATGGCAAATACAAACATACAACAAAACACATAAAGATATCTAAGTAAAGTGGTTACTACCTGGTGTGCTATATACTGCCTTTAGTATTTATTATGCCCCGTGACCTTTCCAAAAATGTCCTTGAACTAACAACACCAAAATACACCATTTTTAGTATTTCCAAAAATACCCTTACAATTCTTTTGTCAAAACCGAGCTCACACAGAATTTTTCCAAAAATTCTGTAAATCTGACCCAACTTCCAGGATTTTTAATAACTTCCAAAAAAATCCTATTTGCATGAAACCAGCGCCATATGAACCATTAAGGTGTCTATTTTTCAGGAAATATAATTCCAGAAACCAAAAGTACACATATTGTGGCGTGTTGCTCAATTTCCACACTCTGGTCAGAATTATCTTGTTGTTTTCTGGACTAACTTCACCAATTTATTTCTCCTTGTATAAAAATCCAAATAACACAAAATTATACATCAAGGTGAACCTTAGGAAGTCTACTTTCTTCATGTAAAATTTTAGCTTAATCAAAGTTAATTTACTATTTTTAAGACCGTGATGAAGACTCATTGCCCAGAATTCCAGAATTGACGGCAAGCTTGTTCTTAAGGCTTTTTTGGTGATTTTGAGTTCGGAAAGTTAAACCATAGCTTAACCCCATACAAAATAATGTTTTGAACATATTAAGACCATCAAAAACACAAAAATCCAACCAAAACACCAAGCCCTAACAGGTTGCACAAAAATCTCAACTTAAACCTTAAAGGGTTGAGTTTTCAGTGTTTACCTGAATCGGAAGTTTAATTGATGATCCTTGGAACTTGGGACTTGATCTGGGCTATGGAAACTTGGCTGAAACCTTCTCTCTTCCCTCTGCAATTTCGTGCTCCTTCATGGTTTAGGAGAGAGAGACTTATGTCCTTCTAAATAATTAAAAGAATCCAAGCAGTCTGAAATAACTGGTGTAAAATCATGTCCAGTAATTAATGAATTTGATCTGGCTTCTTGACTTATTTCCCAAGAAATTCCAGAGAATTCCAGAGGGCTCTAGGGAGTGGACAAGTGGCGCATCCTCCTCCTTTCATTCAGATTTTTATCTTTCAAATGGAGCGAATTACCAACTTTGGTCAGGAATTTACGAAAATTACCAGTTTTGGCTCGAAACTTCTTTATTTTCTCTTTCTTTTTCCCCAAGTCATTTTTAATGATTAGGGGGGTAGGTGGAGCCATCTTGGGCCCACAAATCTGATCCCTTTGACTTTTAATTAATTTTCCCAATTTATCTGATTTATCCCTTTTTATCCAGAAAGTGGGACCCGCACTTTGACTTTTTGACTGATTTTGTTTTTCTTTTCCTCCAAGTAAATTTTTAATCATTATAAGGGCTAGGTGGTATCATTTGGGCCCCACCAAATCTGCCCTCATGCTTTTCCTCTGTCTTTTCCACTTTATCCGGTCTAATCTCCTTCTACCGGTCCACGCTAGGCCCCGCTAGTTAACAGGGTGCTTCCTTTGGACTTTCCTTCAACTTTTTCAGATTTTTCCCCGATTTTTTTTTATATATTAAAAAAAAACCTAACTGGTCCCTATCGGTCCCTGATTGGATATACATGTGTGGTGCCTTTTTACTTTCCAACATAGCCCCACATTTGTCTCATTCAGTCCAAAAAAAACCCCTAATTGGTCCCTATCGGTCCCTTTTCTACCGGTTAATTGCTTGTGGGACCCGCATTTAGTGTTTGGGCCTGAGTATAGATAACATCATCTGATTTTTTTCCTTCTCTTTCCTGGGTGAACGAAATTCAATGCTTAAGGGGTAAGGAATTGACTTTTCTAACCCTGTAATCATTACATACTTTTTGCTTTTTTAACCTCGCAGTGACACGTGTCCTCTAGCAGTGATTACACTGACTCTTTATCTTCAAAAACGCAGGGATACCTAACTGCCCTGAAAATGTTGTATACTCACTTATACCGGCATATTTTCACTCAACTAATTGTCCTTTACTTTAGGACATAGTTAGGTGGCACCTTTTCCAACCGAATTTATACCGTCTGGGTCTTCTGTGCCCCTTTTTCCCATTGGCACTTTAGTTCCACTGTTTATACACATTAGGTCCATTATTCCATATAGCCAAATTACTTAGTCCCTGAGAGGCTTCCTATCTCTCGTCATTCTTGGGATTCTTCCCCAACCGGGCTTAGTCGTCCGCCTACTTTAGGCTTATTCTCAATTCTCACGGTCCAAAATTCAAGATATTACAATGGATCTTCCTCCACTTTGAATTTGGGAATCGTAGAGATGACGAGTTCTCAAGTGGCGAATTTATTAGGAGAGAATGAGAAATTGAGGAAGGATAACAAGATGCTGAGCCGATAGCTAGCGGAAGCAAAGAAGCAATACAAGGAGCTAAAAAGTTTTTTGAAGGAGCACGTGAAGATACATCTGGACCAGATCCATTGGATCATGCGGCAAGGAAGTTGTGGGTCCAGTTGCAAACATGAAGGCGAAGATGATGATGAAAAGGTGGTAGGTGAAGGGGAGGGTCTGGTAAGGAAAGCCTAAAACTCTTTGGGGTTAGGTTGAACTTAAGCCATGGCACCACCTTTACCTCCAAGAAAGGGCGTGAAGACAAAATCGAGTGTAGTTGTCCTCACTCTAATAAGCCTATGAAAATTGTTGACTTTGTTTCACCTATGATGATGATGAGCAACAAGGTCTACAATTGAATCACCTCTACTCTCTTCGTGTTGAGATTCAACCCTCTAGAGAGCACAATCTCCAAAGCCGATTGAGAATTTGTCGAAGAAATTGCCAGAGAAGCAATTTCAATCTTCCTTCCTACCAAAGACGATGAAGAACCCTCGAATTGGGATGGGTGGTAGACTTTTAAGATCGGTTATTTTACACAACCTATCTTAAAAGACTTACCTTTTAGATCTTATATCTTAAAAAATCGGTTCAAAAAGTGATTTTTAAGACCGATTGAGAAACCAGTCTTAAAAGTAACATACTTTTTAGACCGGCTGTATCGAGACCAGATCCAACACCGATCTGAAAAGTGATTTTCACCTGGTTTTAAAAGCGCTTTTTGCACTAGTGTTCCTCCAAACCCTTTAGCCACCATACTTTATTCTATACCCCATATTAGGGGGCGGAATAAGTCACCACAGTCATATTGGAAAAAAGACCATGTAGTTAGAGTTACAAGCAAGAGTACAAACGTTAAAACCAAAAGGGAGGTAGATTCTAATGGACCTTAAATAAGAGAAAGAGACCGAACTTATTGGTCCATCAAAAGCATCTCCCTTGGTATTTGATGAGTGTTATTTATGTCATGTTTTCCCTATATTATATGACTGTATTGTATGGTGAATGTGAGCTTAACTGCATTCAATCTGAGCAAAAAAAGCGTTAATTCATTATATAGGGAACTTAAGGATAAATCTCACATTTATCCTAAACATGCGCTGAGAAGAGAATAAGTTTTGAGGTTTTATGAAAAAGGCGCATAACATAGCTGATACAATGCTATAACATCAAGACAGCTTCATCGAAGTGCAATACAAAGCATCCCTGAAGCAATGTCATGCGGCATCTGTTCAAACCTTTTGTCGAGATTGTTTCAAGAAATATAGTGCAGGTCGTTAAGTGGACGAGAATAACGGTTAGATTGTTGACGTATTGGAATAGAAGATGCAGAGAATCGAAACTAAGATTTGAAGAATCTCGCAGGATCAACAGAATCAACCTACCGAGATTGGAAAGATAGACCACGATTGGACTTCGACAGATTTGGAAAGGCCCAGTTCGTTGGACGTACGCTGCAAGTAGACCTAAATATATAAGGAAACAATAGCCAACCCTAAAGGTCGTCGAAGTCGTTGAGAGTCAAGGACCATTCCATACGGTCAGACTCGAAAGAAGAGTGAGAAAAGTTACAAGGCACGAGAACTCCAAGAGAACCCAGCATCCTTCCTTGTAATGAGACAGAGACAAGAAGACGTGGAGTTGTGACGTGACAAGGCTTCTTTCACGCCGTCGAAACCTCCATCAAGCTTTCTGTTTTTCTTCTTTAATTCATTCTAGTTAATCTTGTGATCATGGGCTATCCTGTTGTGCTCTGTTTAGTGATTCTCTCGTCAGTCATGAACTAAATATTTGTAGAGAGATAATACTGGGCCCCTCGATGAATGAGTCTGAGAAATGTATGACCATACTACGATGGAAATGAGTTTCCATTTCAATGTTAGACTACTCAAGAATCAAGAAAGTAATGGTCAAGAACAGGAGAATGACACAATACATGCTTCATCCTTGACCAAATTATCGCGTGACAAAAGGGGCGTGACATGGTTGTATAATAGGTAGTATCGTATTATCGATCCTCATATGAGTTGGGAAGTCACAATGTCTTGCTAGAGGCCGCTTGCGACTTGTGGCCTGGTACAGTATTGGCCCACTGCCAATCTTATATGGGCCTACAGGATCGCACACAAAAATAATCCAACACGAGCAATAATGTCCAGATTCATTAAATCTTAGATATGTCTAAGATTTAATGAATACAAAGTTTAATCTAGGGTGGATAGATATTTATATGTGTGTGTGTAATATAAATTCGAAAATAATAATATTATTATTATTATTTATGTAGATAATAATATTATTATGTTTTATTTGTTTTATATTTAATTTATTTGATAAATTAAATAATTAAAACAAATAGAGATATTGTATCTCAAATTTAAATTTCGAATAGAGATATAGTATCTCGATTTAATTAAATAGAAAGATATTATATCTCATATTTAATTTATAAAGATAAACTAAATCAGCAGGCTTTTAATTCGGATTAAATAAATAGATTAGATTAGATCTGTTGAACAGATTTAATTAATATTATTTTAATCCAAATTCAAATTTCAAAATTAATAAAGATTAATTTTGAATATATAATACGCTCTTAGGGTTAGAGAAACCCTAGACAAGAGACTATTTTGCAAGACGTATTAGAAAGCCGTGAAAGTGAAACCCTAGAAAGAGCAAGGAGACGTACGTAAGACGTTGAAGGCGCTAGCATGCTGCCGTCAGTGTTGGAGACTGTTCGGTGTGGATACCAGTAGAGGGAGTGGATTCGCTAAGTCAGCTCCTGTTTGATCGAACAAGACACACGAGTTTGAAAGGTACGGTTTCTTACTAATCTGATTTAAACGCCGTTGATGGATCCTCTTCTATGAGATTCGTAAAATTTTATTGGATGAATACCTTCCGTTGTGTGTACATATCCCAACACCTAGATCAATCTATACAAAGGTAAATACTATCACTATTGATTTGTCTTACTGAACCAATTTTTGGGACAATCCATTTCTCGTTTTGCATTCCATTTGCTTAGATCATAAGTACATGCTTCCTCTGGGTTTTGCGACAAACCTTTCAGTCCCTTTGATCAGTTCGGCTTCACAAATTCTAGCGCCTTAAGCTCAACGTCTCAAATATCTCCCTATCTGACTCCAAGTTCGACATTTTCAAGGCATGATGTGTGTTCTTTGACTAATTTAATATTGGGGGACAAAAGGGTAAAACTGCTACGTTTTGTAGACTTCTGGGGAAAAATTGCTCCTCAGCGAAAACTTCCGAGACAAAAATGATACTTAACTCTATTTAATTGATGAGGTGGCATGCCACGTGTGATGAGGTGACATTTCACATGTCCTATCAGTTAAACTTAACGGTCAAAATTAACGAATGGGAAAAATTGCTACATTTTGTTAACTTCCATGGCAATTTTGCTCCAAAAAAAAACTTCTGTCCACCCAGTGTTCCTCAGCCTAAACTTCCAAGGTAAAAAAATATACTTATCCCAACTAAACAATCATGTTAATTGGGCAAAGACCCAAAATTTTCCGGCTAACTTCACATGCTTGCTATGACTAGGTTGTAAGAGACAATGTATAAAACCTCTGAAAACAGAGGTATGGAAACACAGAGATGGCTAGAAAGAGAATGTGTAAGAGGTTAATGTTGTTGCACTAACGACATTAATTAGTTAGAGTAACTAATCCACAACTGAGTCTGCGACACATCACTAGATACTAAGCCTGGACCAAAGGCCCAGTAACATACACCAATAGAGACAACATAAATGGATCAGCCTTTAGCATCGTACCGCCTCATGATATAACGAACAAGGTTATCTATTTCAGAAAGTAGTTTTCATATTTGAATATGAAATGCAATGAGACAATGACATTGACACAGTGCAAGTAATAATTATAGAAAGTGTTATGGATTCATATGAGGACTGTAATTATTCATATGAGGCCCATCTGCTATGCGGCCCAACAAAGACAAGTTGTACCAACATCCCACCATAATCAGGTAAAATGCTAATTGGCCTATAATCAAGGTTGTAATCTACCAACGGGGGTTGGCTCAAGTGGTAAGCTGCTTTTGTCACTTAAACAAGGTCTCGGGTTCGAGCCTTGTGAATGCAAAAAAAAACCCGCTGGGAGACTCTCCCACCATAGCCAGGTGCGCGACGCGGGTCGGATCCGAACTAGTCGGGGCGAAGCCCCGGTGAAACGGGTGGGCAACAAAAAAAAAGGTTGTAATCTCATAATGTGCAGGTAATGCAGCTGAAACATGGGCCTGGAGGCACACAAAGCCCTAGGACCAAAACCTTAAAGATAATCTCTATAAATAGGAGATTAACTTAGAAGGTGTGCATTCCCAATTCACCTTATTTTACTATTCAGCCTCACTGTGCACACACCCCACCCCTTTTTGGCTAAACGTCATACTCGTGTAGCACAGTGATCCATCCTTTCTTTGGTATGTTCTATATCGATATTTGGGAAAGTTATATGATATTCCTTTCGGTGTCTTCCACATAGATACCTTGAGGAATCCTTTGATCTTATATAAATCACCTACTGGTCCATTGAGGCTAGACATTTGTGTTCTACACTAGAACAAAAAGTAATTTAGAGTAAGAAGAATATAAAACCATTTAGGGCTGGGCATTCACCAATTGGTAGTCACAATATAGAGAGAGTGGGGGGAGAATAAATCAGTTTCCTGGAATCCTAATCGACAATATTAAGAGCTAACACTAAACATGATACAGGAAGTGATGTCTGAAGTAGAGCTGTCAAAACGGGCCACCCCAGCCCGATAGGCCTTAGCCCGCGCGGGCTAGGGCCAAGAAGCCCACAGGGCTAAAAAGCCCGCATGGGCCAAAAAATAATATAACCCTAAGGGTTAGGGCCAGCCTGCAGCCAAAAATTATTTTAAACCAACTAAAACTTCAACAAATTCTGATCCAGCTATTTGGTAAAATGGAACTCCAGCTTCACCAGCTATAGCCTTAGCAACCAAAGTGGTATTACTATTTAGAGAATAAAATGAGACAGTGCCCAATTTACTGGCCTTATTGTAATACTTATTATACTACGTGCATATCACTCTACGAATATCAACTTTTATGGTGTCAGAATCAAAGAGTGCTCATTTAAATGGAGGAATATTACAATTTCGTAGAAATTAATCAACACTTTTGGTAGTTAAATGTAGAGGGATCAAACAATCAATCCCTCTTCCTTCTTCCAAAACAAGCCACGCCATTTTCAGACCCCAGCTCGTGTGAATTTCCAAGTGACAATGCATGAACCATACCCCTGCACAATATAATTCCCTCACTGCTTCTTCTTAAAAGGTACAATAGCATAAGCATAAGAATCAAACCTTTGACCTTTGAAGAAAGATCAAATGAGGTTATTGACATCTGCAAACTAATCAGTTGGTAATACATGCTAAGACAGCTTTAAGAAGAAAAACATAAATGTCACTGGCCAGAGACAGCTTGATTGAGTAACTCAAATGCAAGTGAAATGAAATCATTCACAATCCAGTTTACCTTGGGGTGGGGGCGGGAGAGTAGGAAACAAAAAGAACCAAAAAAAGAAAGAAAGAAAAGAGAAACGCCATATAAATACATCAACAAAGAAAAGCAATTCAGTAAAAATAATGACGAAAGCCTCAAAACTAGATATGCCAAAACAATATCACCTAACAGCAGCATAGAGATTTGGCATGCCCTTCTCAAATTCTCCTCAATTTACTTTCAAAAACAAAAATGGTTTTTTATATTTTAAAATTATTAATAAAATCATGGGAATTTATTCACTTTCTATCATCCTCTTATATCAACAACCACATTATTTCCTTGCATACTTTGAACTAATGGCCAGAACCAAAACCATATACTAATATGTAGATACTGTATGAAAATAACCACATGCATCCCAAGTTGGCTAAATTGTCACCTCAGTTTCACTTTAAACAAAATTTCAGATGATTCTACAATCATTAGATTTTATAATTTGTTAGTGTTGTTGAACCCCCAAACTTTAGTAATCACAAAGGCAGATAGGCAATTGACAACGAGGATGGAAACAAATCTTTTTCCAACCTCTGAACCAATTAAGCCCCAAATGATCTAAGACAAATTTGAATAAATTAACTAATTCTACAAGAGCGAGTTGTCCAAAAACAATAAAGAATAGACACAGGGAAAAGCTGTTTGAAACGAATATTCCGTGCTTGAACCTCCTTCCAAAACCATACATAGAATCCAACTTCCAAAAAATAACAAGAAAGAAAGAAAAGGAAAAGAAATTGCAGTCTAAAAGAAACAAATGCCTAAGAAACAAACATATAGCAACTCAAACGAGAAGTAATAATTGTTTTTTTGGCATTCTGACTAATTTGTTTAAGGCTAAGCTATATAGATTATTTCACTCAATTCCATAAAGAGTCACTAGAGGATAATGCATGATTCTTCAGAAATAAGAGGACTGTTGGCCGTCATGATTCACCATCAGAAACCTCCACCCACCAGGAAGTAAGGTAAGAAAATAAGAGGACTGTTTAATTTGTATGGCAAAACAAACACTTCCTCCTAAACAAGTACTTGAATCACGTCTCAATATCCAAAATTTTAACGATGGTAGGTGGCGGTGAAATCCAAGAGGTGGAGGATGCAGAGAAAGAATCATACTTACAAAGTTTTCTGATGCTGTTTCTTCTTCACTGGTAAGTTGTTCTTCTTCTCCGTTCCTCGGCAAGATGAGATCTGAATGTGGGTTTCGTTTTTCCTCTTCAAAACGATACTGTTCGGCGAGGTTGAGGAGGAAGGAAGGCCGTTAGGTACTGTACTGGATCCATCTTGTTTAAGTTTTTTTTTACCGCGTTGACCCTTCATAACCCTAAGAAGAGTGGGGGTTATTTTGGGCTAAGGCCAAAAATAGCCCCATCACATGGGGGTTAAAAATATGGAGGCTAAAAGTAGGGTTTAAATTTGGCCCGTACCAGCAGGCCCAACCCCATTTTATTTTAACGAATTTCTAAATCTGAAGTTGATTTCCCGCATCACAGGGCCACATTATTGTTAATTAATTATTATTCTAGGAATACAAAATAATAATTTATATAAATAACAAATGTTTGTACGAAATTCTATTGACTTCTTTCAGAATTAGAAACAAAACTGCAAAAGTTATTAAATTTTAATACTAAATTTGAATTGAATGTTAAATTTTACAAAATGTATAATAACTTCACTACCCAAAATCATTTTAGTTCTTTTTTTTTGGGTAAATTTGACTCTAATTTTTTATTTGAAAGGATATTGCTTGTGCAAATTTGATGACAAGAAATGTGTTTTTAATATTATAGTTTTCATTTCTAACGCTTGATGAGACTCATAATTAAAAATATATTTATAAAAAATTATCAAAACAATTTTTAAAAATAAATCACATATTTTTAATATAAACTGAAAATCTTAATAAATTATTTAATCTTTAAGATATTAAATTAATTAACAATAATTTGGTTTTGAATTCATAGATCAAACCGGTAGAGTTGGTTTTATTCTTCAATCACAACAAAAAAATGACCTTTGTAGCGGTTAAAATTGTGTATTTGTAGCGGTTTTAACCGCTACAAACAAAGTTAGTAGCTGTTAAAAGAAACGCTAAAAAAATATACCATTGCAAGCTATTTTGTAGCGGTTTACAAAACCGCTACTTATGTAACTAACTGTAGTAGTTCGTTATCACCGCTACAAGATGACATTGAGATACCATATTGTGTTAACAATTTTTAGCGGTTAAATTGGAAAACGTTGAAGCCGTTTCTAAACCACTACTAACTACATCAACGAATTTTTAAAACTTAATGGAAAAAGTTTGAAGGATGGCACAAAATTTTAACAATTGGTGGAAAAAGTCTGTAACGGTTATAAAACCGCTACACTGTTGGATAAAATTTTAAAAATGACACCAAAATTTCAAAAAAAAAATTGTAGTGCTTAAAAAACCGCTATAGAATATGAAAAGTTTGTAGCATTTGTAAAATTGCTATAAATTTTAGTTGAAATTAAAAAAAAAAAATTGTCAAATACTTTTATCAAAATTTATAACCGCTACAAAAATAATACATTTTTTATAATAAAAAAAGTAATAATTCATAGTTGGAGTCATTTTTAAATTTTATTTATTTAAATGATAATTTATACGATAAAATTTAATATTTAAAAAAACAATACTAGTACATGATATTTGATTATGGATATGATATAGGTATAATACTGAGAATATGTAGATAATATAAACTTATTAGGTTGTCAACTGAATGATATTTGATTATGAAATGAATGTTGATGATTATAGAAGGAATGTTGAGGGAATGTCCTTAACGTTCTGGATAAAATAATAATAATAATTAGTATCAGAGAATTATAAGAAAAGGAAAAAAAAATCAAAGATTTTTAAAAAATATTGACCATATTTGATAAGCTTGTTCAAAGCACTTAACCTCTCCGGAAGACGTTGACGAGTGAGAGAAAACGAGAGAGAAGGTAGGAAGGAAGAAATGAAGGAGTGTGTGAAATCAGGTGTGGTAGTGATATTTATAGGAATATTTGAGTAAAACTTGTAGTGGTTGATGTGACGATTTATGTAGCGATTGTCATTTGCAGCGGTTTAAGTGATGTTGATTCTAACGATTTATTTTCTGTAGCAGTTTGGTTTTACTTTGTAGCAGTTTTAAAACCACCACAAATAATGTGTTGTTTTTTTTATAAAAAAAAAAAACAAATATAGAGGATTATAGTAAGATAAGTATAATTTAAATATCTACCTCTTTGCCCTTAGAGCTACTTCCTCTAACTGAATAAATTTTAAATTTGTGGAAAGGAATGAGATTCATACGAATCTCAGTAGTAACAATCAATCATATAAAATCTGATAAATAAACATGCAATGCACCATAAAATGTAATAGAATAAAAATATTGTAACGTGTTTGTCTGTTTGGCATTTAGAATCAAATGATTGTTTAACCCTTACTTGTTGTAATGTTCTGGAGCAAACAGTACTTGTCTTACTACCTCAGTTAGGTCCTACTTGGCCTAATGGTATTTGTGCTTTTCTCACACCACAACTAGGTTTTGTTAAAAACACTTCTACTGTAATAGTCTGAAGGAGACAATTGTATGTCTGTACTTGTCTCACTACCTCAGCTGGGTCCTACTTGGCCTGATGTTACTTGTGATTTTCCCATTGGGTAGTACTTGTGCTTTTCCCATACCACAGCTAGGTTTTGTAACAAACAATTCTCATCACAGAACATGGCAAACAAAGTATATAAACGATCACATAGTGTAGGAAAGATAGAGTTACTACCTGAAATCCTTTCCAATGGCTAACTAGTTCGATTTATCAATTCTTTGTCTGGCTCGAGTAATTGTCAAATCCTGAAATTCTAAATTTATAATAAATGAGTTATTACTCATTCGTGTCTTATTCCTAAATTCATATGGTTGGTTATCTTTACCAAAACTGCATAATTACCAAAATGCCCTTAGGAATCCGGTCTAATTCCCTTTATACCCAGTATAATTGTACTTTATCAAAAATTATGACCCGGCAATTCCTACACAATTTTGCGTGTAGAATCCATTTTTGACCTCAATTTTTCCAAAGTAATATTCCATTTCCCAAACCACCCTTGCAACCACACAAGTTAGGGTTTTAGGGGTAAAATTGTCATTTCACTCCCTAAAGCCTCCATACTTCATTTTTCACATGTTCCCTACACAATTTTTCATTCTTAACACAATAAGAACATCAAATCCATAAAATTCTAGCCCAAACACAGAAATTTCCCCTTGGCCGAAAATCAAGAAAATTGGGAAAATGAAATTTCATGTTTTCTTTCTATCATAACATCTTCTTTTCACCTCAAATCACTTCTTGAACCGTTTAATTACACTTCCCACATGATTAATCAAAATCTGGGTAGCACCTCCCCTTAAGGTTTATTCCTTCCAAATTACATAATAATGACAACCAAGCCAAACAATTAACCAAACTATCAACAACTATAAATCAACAAGTAAAACAAGGTTACTTTAATTACCTCTTGATTCTCTCCCATTTCTCTTCAAAAATCATCCCCCCTCCTTGCTTCCTTTTGATTTTCTTCTTGCTTCATGTGATTTCAAGAAGGATATGAGGATTAGATGAGGTTTTTAAGGATTTAGAGACAATAACAAGTGAATTTTGCTTGCAAACTTACTTAGGTTTGCTTCTTGAATCTTTGTCCCTTCTCTTTGCACTTGTGTTCTTCAAACTTGTGCCCTCTCTCTCTCTCTTTCTAGTTGGCCGAAATTTTGCCCTTTGGAAGAGCTAAATGGCTTCTTAAAATATCACATTCCATCTCCTTAAAAATAATATATGTTTAATGAATTTTGTACATGTCTTGAATATTTCATTTCTTGTTTTTCCACTTGGTCTCATATGCTTTCACATAGCTTGATTTGTGTCCAAATATTTATTTTATCTTCCATTCCTCCTTCATGGCCGACTTTGGCCTTTATTATTGGAGAAAATAAGAGCTTCTTAATTTATTAGCCAAATGACCATTTTGCCCTTACATTTCCTCAATTTTTGAATTATTTATTGTCTTCCTTTTCCCTTTTTATTTTTGGCCGAAATTTACTTAATAAATTGGGACAAAAAGTGTGCTCTTCCTTTCTTCATTTTGGACTACAATATTAGGCCTTTACAAAGACAAAAGTTGAACCTTTATGCCTTAACTCAGCCAAATTTCATATAACCTCTACTTCTAATATTTTGCCAGTTCAAGTGTACCAAAATTCACCATTTTATTCCATTTAATGTAACAAATTGGTGAATAAAATTTGGGATATTGCAGAATGAAATTTCTCCGAAATTTTCAAGAATAACCAGCTGGGTTGACGTGGCCTTTCCTAAATGAAGTACTAGGTTCCTCTTGCGCCACAATGTATCAAGCAGGATAATAATACCTTTAGCTGCATCTATCTGATCACAAGAGCGAAGATGAAGCAAAAAATCTTTCATCCATATAAAGAGTTGAAGGCTTTAGGGTAAGGACACCTAAACATCAAATGATCAAAGCTTCATCAATGGAGCATCCAAACATTACATTGACCCCAAGTATTGAGGTGATGTTCACAAAGTATATCAACAATAGATAATGCTCTATGCAATAATTTCCATATGAACAGCAACCATTTCTAAGGTAAGGATAAATTTTGCCAAAATTGAATAAAAAAGCTTACAACTCCGTCCAATATTTTTTTACAAGAGATACTGAATCTCATTAATAAAATATGAAATTAAAATTATTTAAAAACAATAAAAATGTAAAAATGTAAAGTGTGAAAGAGGGAGAATAAAAAAATTACTAGTATTTATGAGGAAAAAAATTGATGTGTGGTAGAGCAATAATGATTAATTGATATGAGTAATTGAATGGGGTATCATGGAATTGGGAAATTAACCGGGGGAAAAAAATGGAGACAACCTCAAAAGAAGCCATATTTAAATATTGTGTCCTAGAAAAAAGCAAGGGAGAGAAATACCTTTTATTCTCTATTAGAATTTAGAGAAATTGTTCCTTCCTAACCCATCCTCTGACCCAATACGTCTAATGCGGCTCATTCATCAGACTCTACACAAAACATAATATTTACTAATAGAATGAAGGGTTAAGTAGCAAATCCGCCCCTGAAGTATACACTCAGGAGCAATGTTGCCTCAGAAGTTTTTTTAGTCTTAATGTCACCCTGGAATTTTAGGAACGTAACAATGTTGCCATTTTCCGTTAAAAAGTTAACGTCAGCGTCATTTTTTTAACGGTCAACGTTAATTTTTTAACGAAAAAAGACAATAATAATATTACTACATTTTTAGACTTTCGGAGCGACATTGAGGTTGAAAAAACTTACAGGGCAATATTGTTCCTAAGTGTATACTTCCGGGGCGGATTTGCTACTTAAGCCTAGAATAAATGTTAAGCATCTCGTTATAACATCATTACATCTACTTCTTCCGGTACATCCTCCTGAAAATTCTTTGACCTTCCAATTCAGCATGGATCTCTCTCTCAGTTCTTATTCCCATGGGATTGCTTAACAACCATCCTTCACTGTCACACAACATTCTTGGGTTCACAGCATCCATATGTAGAAGTGCTTCAACTTCGTCAAATTGATTTCTCATGTCAAGTGCCACTTCAACAACATCAGATTGTATAAGAACCTGTCAAACACAAACCACAACACCTAAGTTTTGAGCCACAAATTCAGCCATTAACTGAAATTTTTCAATAGTTGAAAATCATATCCTCCAAAGGCTTGTTTGGTATATCAATGTGAATAATGAATAGTGAAGTGTCTGTCATTCTCTTAAGCAAAAGTAAATACAATGTCTACTATGTTCATATTACTCCCTCCATTCCTTTTTATGAGATACTAATAACCAAATTGAGTTATAACTGAATTGAGTTGTTCGATGAGGTAGTTAAAAGTAGTTAGATGCAATAAATATGTACAAAATGAAATTTATTTTCCAAAAAAGCCCTCATTTATGTGGAAGAGAAAGAATATATTATATTGAGTTCTTTAGTCAAACATGGGAATTAAATACAATAATTGCCTGAGTAATTAATTTTTGTAATTAAGTTAGGGTAAAATGGGGAGTCTACAAGAAACTTTTTAAACATCCCCTAACAGTATCTTATAAGAAGGAACAAAATATAGTCAAGAATAGTATGTTATAAAAAGGAACGGAGGAAGTATCATTTTTTTCATACTTTTTCCATTTCCGCTTTCATAACGTTGTGTCATCGTCAGCCATTTTCTTCTAGCATACAATGAATAAATGAGTGTGGGAAGAGAAAGGGAACATGTAATGGGAATGGATATCATATTTGAATCATCAATAAAGGAATGCTGAACCATGTTCGATAAGAAATTCAATTGGAGAATCAGCCATCAATGAAAATTTAAAAATTATCTCAGCATCTTTATAGAAGGTAGAAAGATATCATGCATTTTCCATGAAAGAAGTCTAGATACACTATACTTTATAGTCACAGTTTTCATGCCACCACAGACGGCAACATCTAGGTGCAGGATTGCGTAAGTTCAGGTAGAACTGCCGGCAATCAGAGGCAGCCATAGGTGCTGATTTGAAGAGGTATAATGCAAGTAAGGGGTGGGTAACAAGCTGTAGGATTTCAATCTAGATCATCACGAAACTTCTGAGACTTCTTCAGGATAAAGTTCATTTTAATACCAAAAATCCAAAATACTTCAACTATTATTGCAGCACCATCTGTAAGATTTTTCCTTTCTTTATCTCCAACCTCTATCATACTTGTAAGTCTCCTAACATGTGAAGTGAAAAATTTAGAAACAACAACATTCTGTCTCTTCCCAAGTAATGCTACTCTTTTTCCACTAGGTAATTTATTCAAATTGAGAATTTATTTAATTCATTACCTAAATTTAATCTGCGTGCATTTTGATATTTTAATTCTCAACTTCAAGCCTATCCAAAACATCAAACTGCATAAGAATATTCCTCTTTTTAATCCAAAAAACCCCCATACTCCGAATTTTCAATGTCTCCTCACACACCAGCTTCCTCATAAACTAAGACCTCTTTACTCCAAACCTGTGGCAGAACACTCTTCCCACTAGCTTAAGAAGAATGGTGCTAATCCACTTGTTCTAGACCTGAAATGGGGTCAGATCCCACATCAACCAGCCAGATCTAAGGGGAGTGATATCATATAAAACAGGACAGGGAAGAGTCTCTTTAATCAATCTGGGGAAAAAAATCCTCCCACACAGAAGTAACCAAGCCCTATCAAATACAAGATATCTTCATACTTCATATATTAATAATCCTAGTGAATTGCCTCTTGACAGTCATTTTGTTTTTGTTTCCCAGGGGGCTTACGGACATTCTGTAAAAGACAAGTTGGGATACAATACCCCTAGACTTTGCATGGGTGAGTGTGATGCATTGTTTTCCTTCCAATTAATCACCAAAGAAAAAGGTAGTCACATATGAAAGAAGGCATCACTTGTAAATCACAATCGCAAAGAAAATAACCAAAACCTCTCATACCAACAGCATTTGAGTAAGGGTGTCACTTGCAACTTCATTTTTCTCCCAGATTTACCTAACAATTAAAAATTAAGTTTGGCATGGAAAGTTTGTGTCTTGGACTCTCGGTTGTCCCTCTCACTCCTCAATGACTCAAGTGAATTAACTTTTCCTAGGGCATCTGACCCTTGTTAGAGCTGGATGAGAGAACTGGCAAAGGAAGAAGACCAAATCTAAGATCAACACTATTGCATTCACACCCAAAGATACACCATCACCGCAACCATGTTCTTCGAAGTTCTAAGCCATCAACCAAGAGCTCCATCACTTTCCTTCCTAATTTTATCCTCTTTTTTCACTTCAAAACACTCATTTGCAATATATTTTATGGGCACACATTCCTCTACCAAAATAACTGCAACTCATTTTCAAAGGTTGTAACAACATGCAATTTGCAAACAACATGTGGAGTATAGACAGGAATCATAGAATAATTATGATAATTTAATGCCTATTACATAACAACATGCAATTGTCATGCAAAATTATTCAAGACACAAGTAATTTTGACAGGAAGCTATATACTAAACCACCAGATAAACCATGTGGAGTATATGATTGTAAGGAATCATGCAAGACATGCAACATAAATACCTGTCCCCCTGGCATCAATGTCTCTACAATAGCACCGACCAAAGGCTTCTGCAAAACTCTCCTTTTATGATGTCTCTTCTTGAAATGTGGGTCTGGGCACTGCATTTATTGAGTAAGATTATAAGATTGCAATTAAAAAGAGTTTCAAGTTAAGTTCTTAACCAAAATATTTTGGACAAAAGCCTTCTAATTGATCCTAGGGTGAGGAGGCACTCACCAAAATCGAAACAAACATCAATGGCCCAGGATATGATGTAACCAGATGCTTGAAGGAAATCGTGGCATTTGCAAACAAGAAATGACTGCATTTTAGGCAAACACTCAATTACTCAAAAGTTTAGCATCTCCTTTGGTTAAATTACCATTAAAAACAAAGTTGTGTCTGGTACATGTTATTAAGAGCCAGATCTTTTACCCATACCTCAGCCCGCTTGACCAACTGCACATGAATGGAATACATTATAATACCATATATTTGAAGCTAAAGATTATTAAAAACAAAAAATTTCCTAACCTTTTGCCTTATTTCCAGCCCGAGATAATTTCTTACTCCAGGATTTTGTTTAGCAAGCCATAAAAGAAGCCTGCCACTACCTGAGAATACATACAAATTTTAGATGCACAGGAACAACAGTGGAAACAATTTTCCTTCCAAGTACTGACATAATAATTTGACTACCGGAAAAAAAAAATTGAAATTGCTTATGAGGAGAAGAAAATTAACAAAATGATGTACATCTAGTCCAATATATCAGAAAAGGGAATACCTACTTCATTATCTATTCATACATGCTTAGATGACACAGATATGAGTCCCCACCATACTAAGCATCACTTCTAAATACTAATAATTTATAAGGACAGATACTGCCAGCAGATTTTATCACAGAAGCAAACAAGTTACCACATCCAATGTCGGCCATGAGTGGTAATGTTGGGTCACTGAAGACTTGGTTCCAGTCAGGAGGTTGCGTGGGTACCTATCAAGAAATAGAAACATTAAAAAACTGAATCCCATACCAAGGAAATAAAGTAAGAATCCAGTTAAATTCCTATGATATGGGGCCAATCACAATAGAATTATTTTAGGGCCTCAATAGCATGCATCTTGTAGTAATTGAAACTAAGAAGTTGCCAATTGAGTTGGGTGCTATGACCATTCAGCCAAGGATGACTAGCAGGTTTCCTCATACATGTTGAATAGTCAAATTGTAATTGAAATAAAAAATTTAGGTTAAATAAATGGAATTCAAAAGCAGTCTACAAGAGCAAATGATTTGCAATCTTGAATTTTGAATTAAGAAAAATTAAGAATCTTCAATATTCCTTATTCATTCAGATACAAGACTCTAGCAATCCCCCAATTTAAGGTCCTACGTCATGCAGCTACAGGGTTCAACAATCCATGTAAAACTCTTTATAGTGGGTGCTTGTATGTGTGTGTTACAGACATATATGTGTGATAGCCTGATAGGTTTACAGGGTCATTTAGGTTGACACTATAAACCTTGACATTCAAATTATTATTCCAACATCTCAACACCTAATATGAAAAAATGCCAATAAAACAATTTATTGACTTTTAATATCATTTTGTATTTTTTAAAATCTGAGTTAGTAAACTTGTTCGTGCCACTAACATCAAAATAAAAACTGCCAATAGAATCAGTCAAAATTATAATGGAATGGATTGCTGGAGTTTACAAAGGAACATACAGAGAAAGAGGAACTTAGGGGATTAACATGTTGTCTGATTCTCACATGACCCAAGTCCTGCGTTGAATTTATATGGTAAAACAACAGAATATTAACCCTTAAGTCATTAAAAAAAAAAAGAATCAAACAAAAACCCCCTCTGAACTCGGCAAAATTAAGCTCAAGATAAAATTACCAACTTGTACGAAAGATTAAGATCTGCATACTCCAACGCCACCAGCTCGGGGCTACTCAAATGCACTTTATTCGAGCGCTTTTCTGCTCCTTCAGCAACATGAACATCTCTGCTGCTACAGTAACAGTGCGAATGATAATGAAGCGAAGACGGAGGATGAAGAGAAAGTGAAGTTCGTAGTATTAGCGACGAAAGAGCGACCCTCGCAGCCCTATGCGGCAACGAAGCACCTGCGCTACCATGGGTATTGTGGCTGTGTAGCTGTAACAAACGGCATGAAGCCATTAGATATCGGTACTACCGTACTACCATAGAAACTCTTGAGGGTCTTCGTTCATCCAGAAAAAATTCCATTCCAACTATTTGAAAAAAAAAAAAAAATGGACAAATTTAACTTAGCTGCTTCGGTTTTTGGGCTATCACCCATCTTGCCCAAAATGAAAAAAAAAAAAAAAAAAAAAAAAAAAAAAAAAAAAAAAAAAAAAAAAGCGACCTTTCAGCCCAAATTCTCATGGCATGAACACAATCTGGGTGTGCCACTGCCAGATAGAAAACCAATAAACTAATTCTCAAGCCAGTTTGATAGAGTTTTAAACGGGTTGAATTTTATACTCCCTCCGATCCTAATTATAAGAGTATTTTTTGGAGTTGGTTTTGGTCCTAATTATAAGAGCAAGTTTTAACTTTTGTCAATTTTTTCCTATAATACCCCTATTTATACTTTCTCAATAATAATTAAAGACAATAATAAATTAATAATACACCTATATATTTTATAAAGTAAATAATGTTTGCAACTCATTAATGTTATATACACCTCAATTATACTTTTTTCTTATAAAATAATTTTAAGCAATTTTTGTCACATTTCTCTCATATCACCCCTACTAATACTTCTTCCACAATAATTAATTTCATTATCTTTTTTCCAACAATAAAAAAAAAAAATTGAGACAGCCAGCAAAAGAATTGCCAATGTACCTGTCAACGAATTATGAATAATAAGTCTACAGGTTACCGATTTGGATGCCGAAATCCATTGACCCACACACACTGTCCATGTGGAGGGCTACCGATTCAGCTCATTTTCCCCCTTGCTTTATTTTTCAATTTTAATTAGGGGTATTTTTGGAAAATAATTATAATTAACTAATTTAACTTCCCTCATTAATCTCTCCAAATTCCTGGTAAATAAATTTCTTATAATTGTGGATGGGAGGAAAGATTATTTTTCTCCTCTTAAAGAGTTAGAAACGATGTCGTTCTATATTAAAAAAAAATAGTTGTCCATCATATTTATACTTTAATTTATAATAGTTTATATATGAGCACTCTATTTACTGGTTGACTTTAGTTTAATGACAATTAGACTGTTGACTCATGGATTATAGTCTTGACCTGGACCCCAACAATGAGACAATTAGACTATTGACTTATGGGATCATAGTGACCTGGACCCCTAATGAGTATTTAGTTTCAGTGCTTATTAACAGATTTTACCTTTTTTACTTTTTCTATTTCTTTAAAAAAAAATTAATTGGTGCAAAATCTGAAATAGATGACCTCTCAATTGTCTTGTTCTCAAAAATGAAATTTTTATTTAAAAATTATTTGTTGAAAATTTGAAATCTAAACTATTGAAACTATATTTGGATAAAGCAAATCTCATTGCAGCCATGAGCATCATGGTGCAATGATGAGCACCAAAATTGGTTCCACAATCAATTAAGTTGCTAATTCCCAAACCGGATGCTTTAGGGGCTCCTCAAAAGTGATAAGCACCTAAACTCATCAGATTGAGATCATCTTAATCTAAAATAGACAATCAATATTTAAAATTTTTAATTGATGATGTTTAAATAAAAAATCATTTAAAAAAAAAATAATAGGTAAAAGATTTTATTTATTTTACATTTTTTATCTATTAAAATAAGAATTGTAACAAATGAAAATAAAAAATAAATCTAGATCGTTTATATCTAATGATGAGCACCCAAAATCATTCTAAACTTTGATCCAGCATGGTCTGTTGAAATTACAGTTACTCCCTTAGTCATCTCGCCTTGCTTTTATGTTTTTAGAGCCTTTTAAGGTTGTCAGTGTAACATCCTAGATTTTAATTCCAAGACCTATAGTTAATTAAGCTTTGATTAGTGAGAAATTTGAGGTATTAAGTAGTTGAATTTAGAAGTTTGAGGTCTATAAATGCTAGGATTAATGGTTGAAGGACATATTTTTAGACCATTTTTAAAAGTTTTGGAAATTGAGAGTAGGATCAAATGAGAATATTTTTAAGTGCTTCTTTTTGAATTGGAAACTAGATATCTCAAACTTTCCAAAGAGCCTAGTTTGTAATTTCTAGAGATGTGTGAATTTAGTTATAAATTTTTTAAGTCAGCTATTTTATTGATGTGTGACATTCATCATGAGTTCCTCATAGAACACCAAGGTGAACAACACAACATAATGGCCACTCTTTTTTGTGTCATTCATTGTGGGTTCGCCATAGCAAACGCGATAAAATGTTACTACCTCCGGTCATAATTATAGGAACATTTTTGTAGTGTAATTTACACTATAAAATGTTCCTATAATTATGACCAGAGGGAGTAATAAATATTAACATGTTTATACTTGGAAAATTAGAGATTTGGGGAAGAAGGAGAAGCCATTTTGCTCTATGAGGGTTTGTTGGATTCAACCTTTGGGAGTATTTTTATGCTTCGAAATCTCAAAATAAGTGTTACTAACTTCATTGCTCTCATTTCTCCTTAGATGTTCTTATTTTTGAAAGTTGAGAACTTAAAATTCTTGAGGATTTCAAAATGGGTGATGATTTCACCAAATATTTTGGGTTTAAATGAGTTATATGGACTACATTAAGTGTTTAATCATTCTAGTTTTGTTGGGTTTTAAAATATATGTGATTTGGAATTAGGTTTTGTAGTTAGAGATGAGATTCTGATGGATTTTGATATTGTAATTGTTTAAGGAGTTGTTTGATGATTGGCTATGTTTATATGGGTCATATTAGAGGTTTAATGAGATTAGATTGTGGATATTGATTGATTTTCAAATATGGGTTTGTTGGAGGTGAGACTTTAATTTGTAAAATTGGGGAATTGGTATGAATGGATAATAATGAAGACGATTGACGTTTTTAATAAGATATTTGAGTTAAGGAAATAAATATTATGAACTTGGATTAAGGATTTCATTGAACTAACAAGGAATTATACCGAGTTGGGTCAAGCATGTAGAGTGGGAAATTGATGAGTTGAGGCATTGGGGAGCTTAGCTATTAGTTGTTGTTGTTGTTGTTTTCTTTTGTTTGATTTTATATACATTAATAATGTAGATTGACCTTGTGCCCGATGGCTCATTTGTGCCTTTGCTCCTCAAGTTGTAATATTCTGATTTCCACTTTATCAAAAACTTTGTATGTTGGTGAATACTCAGTGGAATACGAAAGTGAATATCTGTTTCAAAATTAATAATCTATTGATTATTTTTTTATTCAAATTTCACTTAGAAATTAATTGTTAAATTGTTAAATATGTGACCACATTAAATTAGCTAAAATATGTGACATAAAATAATGGTTACTCCCAATCTAAAGGAGTCAAGAAAGTGAATGAATGACACTTAGCCAAATTGGTACATATTAACAACAATGTCTTGGCACATGAACTTGTACTATTAGAGATTAAAGGCTAACACTTTTAAATCCCTAACAAGACTATATTTTTGGCCTAAAGCTAAGTGTTAGGAGACAATGGAAATTAGTAGTTGTCAAAGGGAATAAAGCACTTAGGATTTAATCCATTTTATGCTAAGTTAACATATGTCGAGCAATGGATTAATATCTAATTCCTTGATAACTAAATTGTGTATGTGTCTTCTGTTAGTAAATAGGTGTCCTAGAGACAATTTGTTTAACAGATGAACACCTTTTTCTATTTAGTATTTCATGATTAATAAAATTGAGCATCTTTTATCTTTATCATATTTGTGTCTCGCTTTTATTTAAAGTAAATATGCATTTAAAGATAAAAAAAAAAACCCTAGGAATAGAACAGGTGTTCACTCGAGGATCTATGATAGGAGTCATGATCATGAAGACTCGAAAACACCAAATGTCTATTGCCTGAAACTTGTTCCTAGTCTTGAATCACCAAGAAAGAGCATTGTTGATCTAAATAAGACTAGTACAATATCGTCTAATTGTATAGAGATGCAAGGTAGGGACCTCATGGAATACATGCATGGTGATGCCTTAGCTGATGTCGTGGGTGGATCTGTTGGAAAACAGATAGCACCGAACTGACCTGCCGAGAGACTTCACAAAGATTCATTATAGAGAGTATCATTGGATATGTAAAGTCTCTTAACGTTTGGTAGTGCGGATCATCCTAGACTTGAGAATGTCATCAAACACTATGTACTAGGGTCATACTTTGACTATACAACTCTATCCGGTTGACAATGGGGAAAACAATGTACTCTTAGGTATGACTCGAATGTATGAGTGTAAATGGAGATGCTGAAAGGACTCACAGTCCCCTACTCGGGAATCTGTGAACAGCAAGCGATCATGAAGAGTCATGATCCATCTTAGAGTCAATAGAAGAAGCTTCCTAGTTCTATGAAAAGCTATATTTAGTCAACCAAGAGAGATGATACTCTATCTTTGCTCTTGACTAAATGTGAATGACAATGTGAGGGATGATGCCAGCATGGTATCCAAATTAGAAAAGGTAGATCACTTGATCAACTCAATTAATTCTGGGGCCACGAGCATTGCTAGTGTCTTATGTGGTCATTAGATAAGTTGGGCCCATTAAAGAAGTTTGATTGGTCCAAGGTTATTTATGTCAGTGATTAATTAGGCCAATTTAAATTTAAATTTGGAATTCGAATTTTAATTTTGAGATTTTAATTTGAATTTTAAATTCAAGAGATTATGTTATAAAAGATAATTTTGAATTATCTAAAATATTTATATATATGTATATAAATAAATGTACAATAAAGATTGGATAAATAAAGGGTAAAGAAATATTTAAAGATATGAATGTGATCAATTATCTTGAATTATAAATTCAAGAAATGATTAAAGATATGGATGTAATCCATTATCTTGAATTTTTTAATTCAAGAAATATTTCAAGATATGGATATGATCCATTATCTTGAATTTTGAATTCAAGATATATTTCAAGATAAGGATAAAATCCATTATCTTGAATTTTTCGGATTAAACCTTGGAATGGGCTTTTATTTTAATTAATTTAATTAGGGTTTAACCTTAATTAAGTGGCTGAAATTAGGGGACCTAATTTTGGACCTTTTTGGAAGATGGTCGGGTAGTCTTGGAGAGTTATACATACAGGCTGGTACGGCTCATCCAAAAGAGAGGGCACCTCTAAGGTTCCATCCAAGAAAGGTTTGATCCTATCTTGTTCATTATATCCCAAACCTAATCTCAAGAAACCTAATCTTCTGGAGATAAAGAAAACCCAAGAATCTTGAGTCCTCAACCTTGCATTGCCTAGCAAACATTCAAGGAAAGAGAGGAATCAAAGAGAAGGAGTTCTCAAGGCAATCAAGAGATAGTTGTGTGGATCAGCATTAAAGGACGTCATACACTTTGAAGTCTTCAGTGATCTAAAGTAATCCTAAAACTCCTCATGTATTTTAATGAGTAGATCGTGGGAATTTCCCATGAACAACTGTATGATACATTATCAATATTCCTAGGAATATCCCATGAGTATTAGGATGACTCATGAGTACCATAAAAGTTATGGGTTCTTATGAGCGCTTGTGAAAGTTACGGGAATCACATGATCAATATTCCTGGGAATATCCCATGAGTATCGGGTTATAACTCATGAACATCGTAAGAGTTACGGGTTATAACTCATGAGAAAATATTAACTCTTTGGTCTAAAGCGTTAGATTATAACTCATGGGATTAACTTTTTAATTCATGAGAACATGTTTAATTATGGGTTCTCATGAGCACCAATTTTTCAATCACATGATTAGAAGTCTGAAAACATTAAATGGTATTTGTGATCATGAGTACCATAAGAGTTATAGGTTCTCATGATAACCTTATAGGAAGTAAAGCCTAAAAGGGACAACTTTGTAAAGCCACGGGCTTAATTGATGGTCATGGGAATTTCTCATGATAACCTAAAAAGGAACCCATGAGTATTTACTTTATTGTTTAATTATGGGTTTTAACTCATGAATACCATAAGAGTTATGGATTCTCATGAGCTCCTATAAAAACTCACAAATGTGATCAGAGTTTGTAAGTCATGATAACCGTAAAAAGTTACAGTTATTGATTAAAGTTTCCGCTACAATTAAGGAAAGACAAAAAAATTTGTTTTTCCTACTTATGAGTTTGTGCTTGAACATCAGGCTGCGACCAAATTTAACCAACATCTTCAAGCTAGGAAAAACAACCAAGACCTCCTTGAGGGGCCATTAATTTTCTCCAAAGCAAGGGCCAAAGAAGGAAGGAAGAAGCTTGAATAACAATATACATGTGCACATAGACAAGGCAAAAAACCAACCAAACATTGACAATTGTCATCAAGGGACACCTAAGCTCTTATTTGTGACATTGGATGACTCATAAACTTGCCAAGAAGTCATAAATATCAACTAGCTAAGTGGAGTAAAGGAGAAGCCAAAATCTAAGGTAAGGTCACATGTGTTTAAGCCAAAAAGCTTCTAGAAACTTCTAGAACTTTCTTGGGCAATTGAAAGACTAAGACCATAGGGAGTTGACACTTGGAAAAGCAATCCAAGGGCTCTAAACGGGTCATAAAATTCATCCAAAATGAATGGAGGATAAGAAAGAAGAGAAAACTTGGTAACTAAGCCAAGAAAATGAGATATTTTGCAAGGGTAAGATGGTCTTTTGACATGTGAGGCCCATAAGGGGCTTGTCATACACTTATATAAGCACATGGTCCCCTTTTGCATGTCATCATAAATTGAAACACTCATCTTGCCTTGACATTTAGTGTGAACTATGGAGAAGGAGAAGGAAAGAGAAAGGAAGGAGCAAGAATCCAAGTTACATACAAGGTAAGTCTCTTGTTTGTGGTGGTCCATTTGCTCATGATTTTCCTTAACCTTTTACCTTAGTAAGAGAACTTTTTCATGATGATTTTAATAGTGGAGTTGGAAGTTAGAAGGAAGGAGAAATTCTTCAAAAGACAAAAAGTTGACTAGTTGATAAGATTCTAGCTTAACTTTGTGATATTTTATGTTTAAAGCATAAAGTGGTTGGATTATGTTTGTCTTGGCATATGGAGGCATGGGACCCTAAGGGGACATGTTATCCAAGATGCCAAGAACAAGATTCAATGGCACCAAAGTTCAAAAGACAAAGTTTGGAAGCAAACAAATTGTAAAAATCATGAAGATGGGTTTAAAAGTGATTTTCCTTGTTTTTAGCAAATGATTTGACCTAAGCAAGAAAATGATAAAGAATTTTTTTTTGCATGATTTTAAGGTCATCAAGAGGTTTAAAATGAAAAATGGAGTGAAAAAATGGTGAAAAATAATTTTTGGAAACAGAAGATTAAAATGGTAAAAGTTGAGAAAACTGCAAGTTTTGAGCTCACTCGAGTCAGTCAACTTGTGAACAGTGTTTTACTCTGTAAATGGTATCTAAAAATCATGTGATTTTATAATAAAGTAGACATATATAGCTTTAATTTGATAGGTAATAGGTACTTTTTAGAGCTCTACACAAGGAGTTACAAATTTTTGAAAAAGGTTTATGTTTCTAGAAGTTCAATCTAAACAGTGGTGGTTGTGCGTGGATTTTGACTGAGTTAATTATGTCTAAAAATCCTAAAATTTTCTAGAAACGTATAGGATAGAAAGATATTTATTTTGATGTATCACAAGTAATTTTAAGAGTTTTTAATAAAAAAGATATGAATTTTGCAAGTTGATCCATGTTTCTGGACATGTGATTTGAACAGTGGTGAAAGAAAATAAAACTGGGAATGACTCAGATGTTTATGGTGTCTAAAATTATTTTTCCATGAAATTATACATGTTAATGTTCATTTATGCTTTAGAAGCACATCATTTTGATTTTTGTACATTTAATTATGAGTTTTCAAAGTTGCTGAAAAATCTTGCGAAAAAAGCTAAAATCTTGAAATTATGATTTGTTTGGTTTGAGGGAGAGGGAGGGGGAGAGATAAATTTTTTCTCTTTTCTTTACTAAATAGCCCATGGAAATTTAGCAATATTCCAAAAATATGCTCTTAACAAAAAGGAATATTCTTCTCATTAATGGCAATTTAGTCAATATCCTCATTTCCACTCCCTTCCCTCCCACTCCCTCCCCTCAAACCAAACCGGCCATAAAGGAAAAGTAAGGTTAAAAATTGGATAACTAATCCACTAATGATAAAAAGGTAAAAGAGGTGAAAATAACACTTTAGGATATTATTCTAAGTCATATGATATTTATTATAATATCATATAAAATATGGAAGAAGTTATAATGTGATGATAACATTATAGAATATTCGAGAAGCCCAAGTTTGGTTTCAAAAGACAAGCATACCACTACATACTCAAAGTAAGGTATGTTTGTGTACGAGTAACCCTAATCTTCTATGTCTTGTGTGCCTTTATATGCTTGTTTGATTCATGATTGTGGTATCATGGACAAAACTGGGTCTTGGGCCATGCATACTCGTGACTAAGACTAGGTCTTAAGTCATGTGTTTGTTTACATTCAGCTTGTGGATTATTGTTTTTATGATAATGCTTCATGCTTGATTTCCTAACGCTAAGGATCCGTGTTTGGGACACGTAGCACTGGTAAGTGGTTACGCCGGTAATGATACATTTGCTATGTGCTATTGTATTCTAGTTACGGTGTGTATGCTAAATGCTGTGTATTTCCAAATTGTGAATATCTATCATATATTGTTATACTTGCATATGAGGTTAACTATTACTCTGAGATTCAATCTTGTTGAATCTCAGACTTAATCATAGCTTCAGGATCAATAATTGGAGCAAGAGGTAAGCAGCACGAATAAAGCCGTGAGGAGACACAGAAGGAATTAAATATTTTGTTGGATTGTATAAAATTGATAGTTGTTTAGTTAACTCGATATATGGATGGTTGTTTCGCTATTATCTTGGTAGGGATTAACCACTGTTAGTGAGTTTTAAATTTTAATCACGTATTATCAGTTACTCAATCGCTCAAACCGTTACAAATGCTCTATCGCACCATAAACTCTATTAATATTCCTCATTACTATATGTTAATAAACACAATAAGTAGTAAGGAATTTGGGGTGCTACACAAGTGGTGAGGTTAACTTTGGAAAGGAGGTAACGAGGGTTAACTTATTTTATATACATGTTTTGGACTGTAAGGTGTTTAGTAAAATCTTACTTTTTTTCTATATGAAAATGTGATTTGAGATGAATGTGCGTGTATTTTGTATGAAATAAACTTGGTTTTTGTGAAGTAAGGATTGTATGAACTATGTATAATATTACATGTATTAAATGGTTGTTCTCTTCCATCACCATGTGTGGTTAATCCTCCTCTTGAGGATGGATCTTGTGGCTTGAGTTCTATATTTTTAATTAGGGAGTTGTTAGTTTGATTTTTTTCCTTATTTATGTCTTTAATGATTTCCTAGAGTATTTAGGTTTTGAAACTTCATTATATTGAGACTTTGAAGCTTTAGGAGAATTTTATTATGATCAAACTTTTTTGTTATTCAATTTATATTTTATAATTTGGAGTTCTTTATATATTTATATTTATCCCTCTCATGATTGATTTATGTTCTTTGTTCAGAGAGTATGAATATAGTCACATGAATGAGTTATGTTAATGAATTTTTGAGTAGAAATTTCTTCAGAGGACAAATTATATAATTGAATTGAATAACATGCTAAGAAAAGCTGTAGTAATTATTTAAGGAATAATTATAATTTTTAGTAGATTTATAATTAGGAATTAAATAATTAGACCTAGCTTAGCAAGTAGTTAAGGTTTAAAATTTCATTTTAGTTATGCAACTCTATATCTATTGTTGAACGATGACAACCCCAGATCTATTCTTAAGGAGATTCACAACCTTTTTGTTTCTTTTGTGTGTGCCACATCTATTTCTTAGTTTCATTTTTATTATTAAAAAAAACCAAACATTATCATCCTTTCTTTCTTTTCTTGAGTCTTTTACAATTAATTAATTTAGAAATTAAATACTATTGACTCTAAGTAAGAGAATACGACCTAGGTTGTACAGCTACGCTACATAATTTAGTTATTAATTTGAATGTTAATGAAAAGTCTCAATTCTGCCATGTATTTCCACTACTTTTTGATTGACTTTGCTGGAGTTTTCATGCTAAAAATGCTTTTGTTATGATCAATTGTGATTTAGAATGAAAATGTGGAAATAAGGATTAAAATGTTAGTTCTCAAAGTTATGATGATAACAAGACTTGATAAAATTTAAAGTGTTTGTGAATCAGTGGTATGCAGGGTCTTCGAGTATATATGATTTAACTTCTCTAATTAAGAAATTTCAAGTAACGCTACTCGAGTAGATGAGTGTTCTACTCGAGTAAGAATTGATATCAGCAAAGTTCAGGAATTTACTGATGTAGTACTCGAGAAAATTCATTGGGTTACTCGAGTAGAGTATGTACAGTACTCGAGTAAGTAGCCCCTCTGTGCAATTAATTGTCATCAGCAGGATGTTACTTGAGTAAGAGGTAATGGTGCTCAAGTAAGCTACTCGAGTAAAGGTAAGACATTACTCGAGTATAAATATCTTTGTCTCATATTTGCTCTTTGCCTGTATAGTACTCGAGTAGGATTTTCTGATACTCGAGTATGATACCTGAGTAGAAGAAAATAGTACTCAAGTAACGATTAGCTAATGTTCCACTCAATGTATTCTTTTCAGCATAAAACAAAAGCTGCCCCAGTAAGGGTATTTGTTACTCGAGTATGATCAATACAGAACTCTCTGATATGATCCTTTTGCAACACTGCTCGAGTAAAAATAACTCCTACCTGAGTAAGATACTCGAGTAAGAGTATGGGCTACGCGAGTAAGACATTTCTCTATACATCTGTGAAGTCATTTTTGAATGGTTACTCGAGTAATGTATAACAGATACTCGAGTATGAGCTCTCAGCAACTTCAGAATGTTTACTGTAACATTAATCTCCTTCTTGAACCTTCTGGGTTAGTTCCCAATTATATCTAATCTTACTCACACTCATTTATATCATTTCTAATCATCCTTTTGAGTAACTTTCAGTTGATTAACCTTGTTTAAATTGAGATTAGCTGGAAAGCTATCCGACGTGTCAGAAACATTAAATGCAACTCAGAAAACAGAGGATACAAATGGAATAAAAGCTCTGAGCAGACGAATACATTCCTTCGAGGCATACTTATTTCGGCTATTATTCTGCGTCATCTTCTGCACAAGTACAATCAATGGAAAACGCATTTAATGAAGCAACAGTCGATTATACTCAACGAAATTCCTCTGTGCCTAATGGAATTACGAAGAGACTCAACGGCTTGATTCAAGGCTTCACAATGACATTAATTGAATATCGCTATAAATGCTCACCACATTCAATTCTGCTAACCACTGAACTACCAAAACTCTGTGCATTCAATTCAAATTTATTACAATCTACTGTTTCATTAATATCTTCGGATATATCGTGTACTTCAGTGATTATCATTTATCTACTCAGTGAGGAGTTAAATACTATTTGATTATTTGTTTATCTGTTAAATCTTAAGGTTGTGGAACCTTAAGTGTGAGTGTACGATTATAACTTGTAAGGGGGAGTGAATCCTAAAGTGAGAGGATTACTTCGAGTACAGAGTGGGTAATTGTATTTGTTTTTGAAAGTTAGTGAAAATCCCAAAGGTTCTGGGGACTGGACGTAGGTCGAAGAGTTAGACCGAACTAAGATAATTTCTCGTGTTTTTCTATCCCTCTCTCTATCTCTGTTTTTAAGTGTTCTTGAGCAATTAGCGAAATAATTTTATAATCACTTATTCACCCCCCTCTAGGTGATATTCCACTTTCATAAAAGATCTTAAATGGTTCATTTTAGAATTTATCATGTGTGCTGGTAGAAAAAGGAAGTGAATTGCTATTATTTCTGGGCTTAGTGTTTTTGTCAGTTCGATGTTGTAGCATCGGTAAGAAATAATGAAAATCTGCAGTAGTGTATTTATGTTATGGACTAATCCTTTCTTGAGAAAATACAAAAAAGTATTACAGGAATTGGACCAGAGGCTGAGTGGGCCTTGTAGGTTCAAGATGGATGCAAAAAGGGCCACGTGCTTGAAGAAGAAGTCAAGAAAGGATAGCTGGGGCTACATGCTTGAAGAAGAAATCAAGAAAGGACAGCCAGATTAAAAAGCAAGAAGCCAGAATGTTCCTGTTGGGCCAGATAGAAAATGACAAGCCTAACCCACTAAAGGAAAGCTGGATAGCTAGGCACAATTACCCTAGCTTTAAAAAGGAAAGGAGCTCAACCCTAAAAAGACACGCTGGGATGCTCAACATAGACAAGAATCTAGTACCTCATACCTCGGACCATAATAGAACGTGTGGCGGCTGAGATTTGCTGAGACAGAGAGTTGCTAAGACAAAAAGAACAAGTGCAACAAAAGGTCTTTGAGATAAAGAAGACGAACACTGCACCACGTTGCAGAGTTTCCCTTATGTTGTCAATCCCTTCGACTTCTCCTCTTCTTCCTCTTAGTTTATTTCTTTGTACTTTCATGGATAGAACTATGTCAAACTCAGTTGTAATCTTTTCGAAAGCCATGAACTAATATTTTGTGGCTAAGCAAAGATGGAACCCTGATTTATAGCTTTAAACCAGATTGTTCAATTCAATATTAGTATAATTCAGTTTGTTTAATGTTGTGCATGTCAACCGTTGATCTTGTTTGTTAGATAGCCAATAATAAGCAAGAGATGTGATCTTAATTTTCTAGAAAGGAATTAAGATTAGACCTCCATTAAGTAGTGTGTGTTAGAGGAGTTACTGTGTAATTCCATCTAAGTTCATAAGCTTCAGGCATGGGTTTATCTCACACAACCCAACAACTTGTTTTGTACAGTATTTTGAACTCAAATTTTGCTTAGGAATTTGAGGAAGTTGAAGTTAGAAATAAAAATACAGGACTGTTGGAAAACTTCTGTATATAGAAGATGTGGGTTAACTGAAGAACTTTGTTATAGCGTTGCTATAGCATTACAGAAGTATTCTAGGAAAAAGTTGCAAAGAAGGGGGAAATCAAAGCTTAGCCTATTTTTATCCTGATAACTCTCAACCGTACTCATTATTTATTGGTTTCATTTCAATTTTAGATTTGGTAGTTTACTCTCTCAATTCATATCAAAATACCTTTTGATTTTACCAAATCAAGAAACTACCATCCATTCTTTTGCATGCATAATACATTGTTATACTCTCTGTGGGACGTAACTTTACGCATCATTTTATTACTTGTTTGACTTATACACTTGCCATATAAAATCACCAACAAGTTTTTAGCACTGTTGCCGGGGATTATTTCACATTGTGTATATGTGTACGATGTCGTTTAGTATTTGCAATTTAATTTGTTTCTCTTACTTTTTTTAAACTGTTAATTTTTAGGCACCTTTGTTGTGTGTATAAACGATTCTCATACTCCTAAACTCAAATCCTTTGATCCTGAGATAGAAAGAACTTTCAGACAAAGAAGAGGAAGCAAAAAAAGAAAAGGATTTGCTACTGCATCAGAAGACATGGCAGCACAAGGTGACAATGGAAATCCAAATGGCCAAAATTATACATGTTCTAGTGGTAGTTTCTGATGATGACTTAGACAGAGCTTTTATGTCATATGGGATTCCTAACTTAGATGGTAATGTCCCATAATGTGTCATGTATTCAAAAATTGAATCTTCTTTTTTGTTACTTTTTAGTGAACATGAGCTCCTCTTTCATTTGCTGCTTCTTTTTTAAAGGGCTTATAATTTGTGTAATAAAGGACTATATTCCGAGTAGCTAAAAGAGTGAATGAAGTTATCAAATTAACAAAAACATAGGAAGAGTTGTTCTTTTGTGGGATAAATGATGTTAGGGTTCTTATTAATAATAAATCGGACTTGTAACCAATTAGGTGCTTTAATGATATATTAACAGCTATAATGGCATGGATTGGAGTTGGCTTAGTGCAATGATTGACGGTAAAAAAGAACATTATTTAACGGTAGGACAAAATTGTTATAGTTTCAACATTTTTAGGGTAATGATACTCAATATCCCTAACTGAAAACTTTTAGGTAGATTTATACTTGATCAATTAACCGTCAAACTTAATATAGATGATGGTTAGAACAACATTAATACCATTGGACAATTTTCACGGTAACATTAAATCATACAAAACTTCCAAATATGTTACGCTCCTAATTGAAAACTTTTCGAGCCAATTATTCATTAATCCTTATGAAAAGATAAGTTTAAATGCTTTCTCACCACTATCAAGACACGTTGGCTAATAACAATATTGTTATCTACACGAATTTAGAAATTTATTAGATTCACGCGGAGATACCCCAGCTTTCAAAGATACAGAGAATTAACTATAATAATGTTGCCAAATTCAGATGGGACGTGATGATTCATTGATTGATGAGATGAATTGTAATTTAATGCAAAACGCCATCAAATTTAGGCCATTTCAGAGCTGGTTAAAAATAGATAAAAAATTTATTTGTTAATTTCATTATATAAATTAACTGAACCCCAACTACGTTCATTACGAATGTTCACACCGTTTCAGCATTCAATAATCGGTTAAATCTTTAAAACAGTTTTCCATATGAATTTTCTTACAATTTAATCTTCACGAGTCACGACTTATGACTGACTTGATAATATTCACCTCATGACAACAACAAATTTAACCAAATAAACAAATGAATAAAAACAAGAAACAAGATTTCGCGGGATAAGGAGTGGGAGAGGGAAAACAAAATACAATAAATTACCATAAAAACAAAGGACACCAAAAAAGGGAAGAGAGGTGAGGAAAATATAAATAGACTGACTGTCCTCACTCCTCACCTGGGAGAGACATCAGAGTGTGAAGTTGGCTCACAAACTCTCTCTTTTCTCCCTCTCTATCTTCTTGGCGTTTTCTTACATTGAGGAACGCCATTTACTCCAACGATACCCACTTAAACACAGAGCTTTTGTACTTTCTCGTTTCTCTCTTGAGGTGATTTCTTTCTGGTTTGATTTTTCTCTGCTACAATGAAGGGAAGCGCGAAGAAGAAGACTGGTTTGGCGGTACCAATTGATGCTTCTAATGGTGGTACTTCTGGTGATGGTGAAGCTGCCATTAACGGGGTTGCTGATTCATTGGCTCCTTCTGCGGAAAAGGACAACAACGATGCCTTCTTGCAGAAAGGGGAAGAAGGAGAAGAGACCCCCTTGCAAGATTCGGAAGGAGAGGATGAAGAAGGATCAGAGGAAGAAGATGAAGAAGAAGAAGAAGAGTATGAGAAGGAGAAAGAGAAGAAGGATGGAGATAAAGAGGGTCAGGGTCCAAAGCTTGACGATGACTTCTATGAGGTTGAGGCAATACGTCGAAAAAGGATGCGCAAGGTAGGGTGTTGAAAGTTCATTTCTTTTTCTTTCTTTTGTTGTTCTTTCTTCTGTGGTTTCCGTTTCTTTCATTCACCGTGAAATGGGGTTTTTTTTTTTTTTTTTTTTCTTGGTTGGTTATCTTAATAGTGTATTGGAGCTGATTTTGGTATTTTTCTTTTCTCCTTCTTCCTGACCATGGGTTTTCGTTGTTCTAATTCATGTTCAAATGATACAAGTACAGGGTCAGCTCCAGTACCTTGTCAAGTGGTGAGTGTTCCTCTTACTTTGTTGTCTTTTTGTTCTCGTCGTTTAGCTGGAGCTGAAGGGAAGCCATAATTTCTCTTCTTTTCTTTTTTTAACCCTCAAAGGAGCAATTGGCCTGAGTCTGCTAACACTTGGGAGCCCCTGGAAAATCTGAACTCGGTTCCTGATGTCATTGACGCTTTTGAAAAGAGGTAAACCTTTTTTTTTTTTTTTTTTTTTTTTTTCCATTTATTTTTCATGATCTTTTTATGTTTATATACAAAATGAATGAGCATGAAAGACACGTCTTTTCTTACAAAAATTATGCAGTATAAAAAATAGGTAGCTTATGAGTTGAGTCTCAAAATGGCTGATAAAGTTA
Source organism: Acacia melanoxylon (assembly GCA_019022615.1). NCBI lineage: Eukaryota > Viridiplantae > Streptophyta > Magnoliopsida > Fabales > Fabaceae > Acacia > Acacia melanoxylon. The sequence continues at coordinate 756,084 of JAFJYJ010000111.1, forward strand.
TAAGCTTTGCCTTTCTGTTATTGATTTTAATTAGAAATTAGATGGACATAGTGGCTGGACTAGTTAAATATGCTGGTTGATAAATGTTTGTTGTTCTTTTTGGGTGTATGAAGCTTGAAATCAGGGAAGCCTAAGAAGCGCAAGCGCAACCATGTGGTTCAACACACTCAAATCAAGAAGAGGCTAGAACGTTCTGCTACTTCTTACAGTCTCAGGAGTTTTACTCCTCCGGTTGCTGATAAACATGAACAATCTGCTCCTCTCAAAATCATTGATCCCACCACTCCTGATATTCCTGCTCGTCCTCATACTGTCTTATTTGCTGATGATGGAGAAAATTGTGGAAATGCCAATCGAACTGTTGAAAATGGTTTTGCAAATGCTTCAAAGAAAAGTGTTGAAAGGAATGGGGAACCTGATTATGACCCAAAGCTTAGCGAGCTTAAAGGGACTACAATCAATGGAAATGATGCGGATAAGGTTGCAGGGCACTCCCAAGAAGCCAAGACTTCAACTGGCAATGGTCAAATGGGAGGTCAATGTAAGGCGGATTCTGGAGAACCGGGTCAAAGTGGTCGTTGCCGAGGAGCAAAGAGGAGAAAATCTGGTTCTGTTAAGAGGTTTAAGACGGATTCTCTGTCAGGAGAGCCTGTTGATACTCAACAGGCCAAGTCAAGTGGTGCAATGGAACATGTGCACACAGGCACTCTTGCACCTGGAGGGAACAATTGTAATAGCAAGTTGAATGATGCTGATACTGATGGCAATATCGTCAAGCTTTTAAGGCCAGTAGGCTATCAAGCTTCTATAGCCGATGGCAATGGGCATAACATTATGGTGACTTTTGTGGCTTTGAGGTTAGTTGTTCAACTGATTACTCCAAATGTATTCAGTTATAACCTCTGATAATCTTTTTAAAGTTTTCCTGGTTATTGCATTGCTGATATAGAATGTCAGTAGAATTCTTCTCAGATTGTTTGAAACCTTATGAATGGGAAGAATGGTTCTATTGGATGTATATTTCCTCTTATCTATAACATACGTTAAGTCATGACCAAAGGGAATTAACCTTTCACTTTGAATAATTATTAGTAATTAGAATTATTAAACTGTATAGCTCATTGATGTTTAACATGTATTCTGTCTCACATTGTTGAAGGTTAAGATCACTTGTATTGTAACCATGGTTACTACTTACTAGAACTGCAAGGTATCTAATCCTGTACGGGTAAAATTCCTCCACGGCTTTGATAATTAGATCAGTAGACTATTTTATACAGTAAAGACATCAATAATCTTGTCAAAATAGAGCATACTGGATGAGTGAGTATCATAGCATACATGAAAGCATTTCCAATTTTGCCAAAATAAGGAATTTTATACAATTATTTACTATAGTTATTAACACACAACAACTGATCAGATCTTTATTTATATAATAGTTTCACAATTTTAATTATATAATGTAAACTACATCAGTACATCAGATATTCAATTTTTTGGATGTTAGCGTGCAATTGGGCACCAAATATTGCTTAAATCAATACAAAAAGGGATGTCCCTTGGATTATAAAGAGGTTTTAATTTCTACATTCTACAGGTAAATGTTATGAGTGAATCAGTAAGGAGTTGGAAGGGAACTAAACAATTAACTAACTGATAGTTTGGATTGTTAATGTGTCCTTTTTTGGGGGTGGGGGGACAGAGTATAAACACTTGTACCTGTGCTTTGAGGAGTCTTAGTGGATGTTTGGATTAGCTTATTGTAAGTGATTTGGCTGTAGAAGATAAATATTTGACATACTGTCATGTCTTGTTGGTTTGTCTAAAGCTGTTTGGTTGGCTAACAAACTGTTTGATTGTTTGAATCAATGGATAAAAATATAAACATCTGTGGTTTGTTTGGAACTGAACAGAGTGCGTTTATTGGGTTCCCTGTGGGTTTATGTGGATGTTGATTATTCAACAGATGCTGACACCATCTTTTTGGGACTAAAATAGGATTTTTGTCCTTTTTTTTTTTTTTTTTTTTTTTTTTTTTTTTTTTTGTAAAAAGAAAGCATCTTTCAATCAAGAATTTTTCACTCGTGATATCTCTGGGAAGGAGACAATCAAGTAGTTGAATTCTTTTAACATTTGAAGATATTAAGTTGTAATCAATTTACTAGTTCAATAAAATCACAATCAATTTCTCTGGGAAGGAGACAATCAATTTACATTTGAAGACACTCGTTGGATTTGTTGGTTTGTTTGTGATCTTTTTTTGTGGATACATTTTCAAGGTTTTAGATGTGTAAAATGCTTGGGGAAGAGGCATTTTGGTCCCCTTTTCCTTAAACCTTTCATTGATTTGAAGCCATTTGTTGGTACTCTCCCCAATTTTGGAATTTGTTGATCCATTTTTATCTCCTACTTTGACTTGGATTTCATTTTCTCTATTCATTCTTGTTGGAGATGGCATTTGTACCCATTTATCCTCCTTTCTAAGGAGTGAACTGGATTTTGTTGTATGCTTTTTCACAATCGCCTCTTCTGGTTTTTTTGTCCAGAAATGATGGAGCCAAAGTGATGGTGGATAATAAATATCTCAAGTTGAACTATCCAAATATGGTAATTTGTCATCTAGATGCAGACTGTCCTTTTCCTCTTTTTTAATTTCTCAGTATCCCATATTCCATCCTTACATTAAAAAATGGATGGTTCAGATTTAACATTTTAAATTATCTCATTGAATATTTTATTATATTATATAATAATAATTTTATAAAATATTAAATTTGATGATAGAATATCAGATATGTTCACAGCAACATCAGAACGTCCTTTACTGGTCTATTCTAGGAAAAGGCGTTTAAATGAGTAGTTAGGAAGTTATGGTTTGAATAGTACTTAATAGGAAGTTATTAGAAGTTAAATCTGTATTGGATAAGGATGACTAGGAAGTTATTAGGAGTTTATTATTCAGTTGGTTATTGCAGTTGTATATCTTATATATTTCCTTAGGATGTAAACAGAAGGTATTCTGAAATATATATACAGTTTGAATTGTCCATTGGTCAAGAACTCCAGATTCTGGTTCTTGAATGGTTAACTTATAGATCCTAATCTAAGGATCTATCAATTTGGTATCAAAGCCTTTCTTTCTTTGGGCCAATTTCTGTGCGTTATGGGAAACTATCGAAAGAAGCAACAATCTACAGATCACCCAATCATGAGGAATGAGGCAGAGTCATCCAAGGAACAAGAACCTGCACCACCACCAGACGATTTGGTACAGCAGATGGCGTTTCTCGTTAACAAAATTCAGAGTATGGATACTGAGATGAAGGAGATGAGACAGCAAAAGAACATTGTTGAGGAACAAGAAGGCAGAGAATTCAGGAGACATACCGAAGACTATGAAGAATATGAAGCAGATAATCCATGGGAATTTAGACAGTCTTATCGAAGACCCTTTACTAAAGTAGATTTTCCCAAATTCGAAGGAGGAGATCCCAGAGGGTGGATTATGAAGGCTGAAAAATACTTTCGGTACTATCAAACTCCTGAAGATGTGAAAGTCGAAGTGGCTGCAATGTATTTAGAAGGCGATGCTTTGGACGTTTTTACGTGGGTTTCTTCAAGCCGCACCATACGCTTCTGGGAGGAATTAATTGAGACTTTTCAGGAAAATTTTGGTCCAACAGAGTTCCAAAATCCTGATATATTTTTATGTGATGTTAAGCAATCAGGGACGGTGGAAGAATACAGAAAAGAATTTATAAGGCGTTCATCAAGGGTTCAAGGTTGGCCATAACATTGTTTATTGGCTATTTTTATTCATGGATTAAAAGAAGAATTGAAGGCGGATGTCAAAATTCAAAAACCTAGAACCGTTTATAAAGCCGCAAGTTTGGCTTTAGAGTTTGAATCAAAATTGCAAACTCAGCAGATTTCACGGCCTTCACAGCGCTCATCCTATTTCCGTGGCAATGAATGGAATAATCATTTTAATGATTATAAATCTTCAGCGCCACGTCAGCAAAATGATTCTGAAATTGCCATTAAACAGAATCAACGTCGGGCAACATACGCAATTGACTATCCACCGAATTTCACGCAATATCCAGATCGCACCCGAGGCCAAATATCGTCGGGATTTCCGGCGGTTAATGCACTCAATCAAACAATCTCGCCACGTCAGACCATCACAGAAGCCGAGCGACAATTCCGTCGTGATAAGGGCCTTTTTATCGTTGTGGTGAGAAATTCTCTCCAGGCCACCGTTGCAAGACGTCGACTTTCAGACTCATGGAGATTACTGATGATAATGATGAAGATCAGGATCCACCTGCAGAAGAGGACCGAATTGATGATTCCCAGCCAGCCGAAATCACTCTTCATGCCATTCTTGGTAGACACACAGCATCAAAGTCAACAATGAAAGTAAATGGAGTTTTAAAATCCCGCCCAATTCTGATCCTCATTGACAGTGGGTCTTCACACAATTTTATCGACACTCCTCTTTTTCCTTTTCATCTTGGCAATTTAGATATGGTTTTGGGAATCAAATGGCTCGCTTCCCTGAATACGGTAGCGGCAAACTGGAATGAGCTATTTATGATTTTCCGAGTGAATGGACAACGGTACAAACTTCAGGGAATTTCTCCTACCTCTAACAGTGATATAACATTACATCGTTATGATGGTATGGCACTTATTCGTGAATTTGAACTCCTGCAAGATATGCTTCAAGACTTTGCTGATGTCTTTTTGGAGCCACCATGTTTACCACCTGTCAGGGAGAAATGTCATGCCATTAATTTGCACCCGGGATCCTGTCCTCCTAATATCCGGCCTTATCGTTATCCACATGCTCAAAAAGATGAGATTGAAAAGCAGATTACAGCTTTGTTGCACAAAGGTTTTATTCAACCAAGTGTAAGTCCATTTGCCAGCCCAGTATTGTTAGTGCCTAAGAAAGACTCTTCTTGGCGTCTATGCGTCGATTATAGGGAATTGAATAAAATAACAATCCTAGACAAGTATCCAATCCCTACTATCGATGAACTCATTGATGAACTTCATGGTACATTTTATTTCTCTAAGATTGACTTACGTTCGGGCTATCATCAAATTCGAGTACATCCCCAAGATATAGTCAAAACTGCTTTCCGCACTCATTCTGGTCATTATGAGTTCACTGTTATGCCATTTGGGCTCACTAATGCCCCTTCCACATTTCAGGCTATCATGAATGATTTGTTTAGGCCATATCTCCGGAAGTTTATTTTGGTATTCTTTGATGATATTTTGGTTTACAGCAAGTCTTTTGAAGACCACATGTCACACTTGCAAACTGTTTTCCAACTCTTGCAACTAAACGAGTTTTATGCCAATCCGGATAAATGCGATTTCCTTCAGAGAGATATTTCATTCTTAGGCCATGTTATTTCAGCCAAGGGAGTGAAGATGGATCATGACAAAATTGTTGCAGTTGATAAATGGCCTCTTCCAAAAAATATCTCTGAATTACGGGGATTTCTGGGTCTCTCAGGTTACTATCGCAGATTCATTCGGCATTATGGACAAATTGCAAAGCCCCTTACTGATATGACCAAGAAAAATGCCTTCATTTGGGATAAGCAATCACTTACAGCCTTTCAAGATCTTCAAAAAGCATTGGTCAATGCTCCTGTTCTACAATTACCCAACTTTTCAAAGCCATTTATTGTGGAATGTGATGCGTCTTCTACGGGAATTGGGGCTGTTTTACATCAGGAAGGTCATCCGATTGCTTTTTACAGCAAAGGGCTGTCCCCAACCAAAAGAAATGCATCTGTTTATCACCGGGAGTTGTTGGCCCTTGTCTCTTCATTGCAAAAATGGCGTCATTATCTTTTGGGACGTAAATTTGAGGTTCATACAGATCATTTTAGCCTCAAATATCTTCTGCAACAACGAGTTACTACGCCCATCCAGCAAAGATTACTTCTCAAACTCCTTCCGTTTGATTTTCAAATTATTTACAAGACTGGTTCATCAAACCAAGCAGCAGATGCTTTATCTCGCATACCACATTCAGGTGAATTTTTCTCCTTGGTCGTTCCTCATGCTTCTCTGTTTGATGATCTCCCAGCATTATTGGATAAAGATCCTTCTACTTCAGCCATCAAAGCATCCTTACAAGCTGATCCCCAATCCGTACCTCATTTTTCACTTGCTAGTGAGCGCTTGTACTTCAAGGATCGCTTAGTATTGCCTGCAAAGTCTCCTATCACAACTCAACTAATCACTGAATTTCATTCCACTTCGATTGGTGGTCATGGAGGAGTTTTGAAAACACTCAAGAGATTACAGCAATTCTATTTTTGGCCACATATGAAGGATGATATTACTGATTTCATAAAAAAATGTGTGGCTTGCCAGCGTGGAAAATACATTCCACAAGCTCCAGGTGGTCTATTGCAACCTCTCCCAATTCCAGCTCACATTTGGGAAGATATCTCGCTGGATTTCATCACGGGGCTGCCACCTTCTCAACATTTGGAATGTATCTTGGTAGTTGTTGATCGTTTCAGCAAATCAGCCCACTTTATGGGATTGCAACGTTCTTTTTCAGCCAAATCAGTTGCCTCTGTTTTCTGCAAAGAAGTAGTACGCCTACATGGTTTTCCCAAGTCCATAGTTTCTGATCGTGATCCTGTATTTTTGAGTGCTTTTTGGAAGGAAATGTTTTGTTTGAGTGGTACAACTCTAAAGATGAGCACTTCATACCATCCCCAAACTGATGGCCAAACCGAGGTGGTCAATCGCTGCTTAGAGACTTATTTGAGGTGCTTTTGTCAAGACTTCCCTAAACGATGGGCTCAGTTTCTACATTGGGCTGAATTATCTTACAACACCAGCTATCATTCATCTTCTGGTTACTCTCCCTACAAGGTTGTTTATGGCAAAGACCCTCCTGTTTTGCTGCCATTTACTCCTGGTTCCACCGCATCAATGATTTGGAAGAATTCTTTGAGGAACGTGATGCTGTATTGGTCATTATACAGCAGAACTTGGCTGCTGCCCAATCTGCTATGAAGCCTCACGCTGATTTACATAGAAGACCAGTTTCTTTTGCTGAAAATGATATGGTCTTCTTGAAGATTCAGCCATATAGGCAGAAATCTTTAACTCAACAGCGGTTCACCAAATTGTCTCCCCGTTATTTTGGGCCATATCCTATTAAACGCCAAGTGGGTGCTGTGGCGTATGAACTTCAATTACCTCCTGGCTCAAGGGTGCATCCCATTTTCCATGTCTCTCTTCTTCGCGCTGCTCATGGTTATAACAGATCTGCACCTCTACCTCCTTTACCCATATCCGAAGACTGGGAGCTCTTACTTGAACCTGAGAAAGTAATTGATTTCAAGATTGTTGCTGATAACACTTCTTCAGATGTGCACTTACTAATACAATGGAAGAATCGTCATCCTGAAGAAGCTAGTTGGGAGCCGTATGACCTAATCTCTACTCAATTTCCCCATTTTCGCCTTGAGGACAAGGCTCACTTTCAAGGGGAGGGTAATGATAGAATATCAGATATGTTCACAGCAACATCAGAACGTCCTTTACTGGTCTATTCTAGGAAAAGGCGTTTAAATGAGTGTAGTTAGGAAGTTATGGTTTGAATAGTACTTAATAGGAAGTTATTAGAAGTTAAATCTGTATTGGATAAGGATGACTAGGAAGTTATTAGGAGTTTATTATTCAGTTGGTTATTGCAGTTGTATATCTTATATATTTCCTTAGGATGTAAACAGAAGGTATTCTGAAATATATATACAGTTTGAATTGTCCATTGGTCAAGAACTCCAGATTCTGGTTCTTGAATGGTTAACTTATAGATCCTAATCTAAGGATCTATCATTTGAACTATCCATTTTTTAATCCAACGGTAGAGATGAGATACTAAGAAGAAAATGAGAAAAAGGAAAAAGAGAGGATATGCTTCCCATTGGCCTCATGCCTACATCTAATGACCTTTTTGTTGTTGTTGCATGCAGCTGATCAATTTCTATGAGCAACACCTGCGGTATACTCCTACGCCTAGCAGCGAATGATGTTGTGTAGTGAGAACTTGTTGCTGTCAGTAGAATCTGTTCTTGTGTACATGTAGCAGAAAATATAGGGTCAAAAATCTTGTTGGTTTATGATTTTAGTGTCTGAACTATTAAAAGTAGCTCTGTTCTGTGTTTTTTTCCCCTTAAATGCCTATTTGAGTACATTCTGTGACGTCTATTTATTCATCACTGTGATAGGAATTTGTCTTAAGTTCAGACCCTTCTTGTTGGTTGGTGATTTAATGTATTAGCTATTAAATTATCTCTGTTCTATGTTTTAAATGCCATGTCGTGGTGCATATATATCTAGCATGTCTTATAAATTATTTATTTTAATGAATAATTTTATTATGAATACCATGGTTTGATCCTCTTGTCCTTAATATAAGATATATTTAACCAATTTGATTAGATTAAGGAAATTAGATAAGTTAGTTAATTATTTAATAAATATGACGTTTTCCCCTAATGCCTTAATTATCTTCTTTAATATCCTTTATCTCTCCTATTTGAAGGAGTAATAAGGGTAATTTGGGGAAAATTGATTAATATGAGAAATATATCTTATATTTATTATCAAAATCTACTCTTCAATCAAGTCTTATGTTAATGAACAGAGAGTCTCATTAAACCAATTCTAACTATTCTTTCTGATCCTTATTATAAAATACCAACTAACAATTCTCACAAATAAATAAAAACAGTTAAAATTAATAAAGTTCTCTTAAAATTTAAATAACTTCCAATATTATCCATATTAATTGCACTAAACTCTAATATTATATTAATTATTCTTTTATTAATTATGGGCATATATGAAAAAGAATAATTGATCGTTTTGGAAACAAGTAAGTGCCTTATAAAAATGACCAAATACAATTGTTAATTGGTGTCTTATAATAAGGAGTAAAGGAAATATATCTTTGATTGGAACACTGACTCAAAAATAAATTATCAAAGGCTGGAAACTCAAGACTTGTATCAAGCAATTAAATTAAAACAGTTCAAATAAATTCCTACCCCCAACTCCTACCTTGTACGCTTTTGGTACAACAAAGAAACACCTGCAGTAAGGACCCTCACAAACGTATCTCACAATGTACTAGCACAGAACATACAATACAAAGAAACAACTTTTCCTTACTTCACTATACAGAACCAGCACAGAACATACAATACAAAACTACTTTTCCTTTCTTCACTATACAGAACCATTACGTGTCTTCACTATACAGAACCTTTATGTATCCGCTTGCGCGTGCGTGCATGCATGAGTTTGATCCCTCTAGGGGTTAGGTGGGCTTTGTGGTGGCGGTGCAGTTTGTTTTCGGAGAAGTGCACCGAGGTGAATTCCTCCTGCAGAAGAACTTTCATCTGGGCTTTCACCCCTTTGTGCTTTCTTCTTCCTCACCCTCTCTGCCCAACCAGCTAGACCCTCTTGTATATGCTCGTTAAATATCGCTGCCTTGTAATTAGTTCCCATCTACAGGGGTTTGAAATTATGAATTATTAATGTTAATGCATCAGAACCTACCAGAAGTTCTCAGGTTCATAATCTATGAATGTAAAGCATTACATGACCGTGTACCGATCCAATGGATACTCATCGAAATTGGTGTTTCAAGTGATGAAAATTTTACTGATACCTTCTAATGGCTGTTACTGTTTGACCTCTCACACTGTCTATTTTTTTGCTCGGACTCACACTGTCTATTAAAAACACATAAATGTGGATGCTTTGGATAATAAAGTTCTCTGATACACTCTAATGATTTTACCTAGACTTATTCAACAATCAAGCAGTAACATGTATTTCCTGAAAATTTCACCACAATCACAGTGATCCAATGAAAGCTCGTTTAGTTGTTTAAGGTTATAAAGTACACTGATAAGCTCACTTTAACCAATTTATATTGACTTCTTGTATTATATAACTGAGACTTAAAGTTTCTAACAATTTCCACGCAACTAACTCTTGCTAGTAACTCAAAACTCACCTGTGTAACGATGGCATAAAGGGGTAGGGTGCTGTAGCTACAAAGTACTTGTATAAATACCCTGCAATCCCAACAGATAAAGGTAAGAAAGAGGAGGGGAAAACAAATTGAATGAGCTTCGGGTCTCGCTATAAAAACCGAAAAAGAGGTCATAAGGGGAAGAACAGTGTCGCATTTACCCAATAACAAGCCTGGGGACAATGTATCCAACTTGTCCCATTATGCAGGAGTCAAAGCCATAAGTAACCTAAGATGCAGAAGTAGATAGTGTCTTAAATGACGGGAAAATGGAAAAGAGAAAAGAAAACGAAAAACGAAAAACCAAAGGACATAATGAGTTATGCTTCAGAAGAAGCTGCTTACCAATATCCAAAAGAAGAATGCAATCTCAAAAGCATTTTGGAAAAGGATAAAGTGAATCAAGAAGAGAACAAATTTGGGCTTATGAAACCAAAAGTGATCATCTGATGGTTGGACAACTAAAGCTCCTTCTACGGCTGCATGCTTCTCAGCTACTTCTTGAGCTAATTGAATAATTACATGCTCCAGCTTAGTTCCAACAGCCAGTAGAAGCTTTAAAGAACGGAAAAACCAGCAAGCACAATCAATGAAAACAGGAAGATGTAATAATGTGGACGACAAGAACATGATTTTAAACAGAAAAATTTCTCACCATTTTTTGACCCGTCTCTACAACAGAAAGTTTGTTGGAAAAAAGACAAACAATTCCCAGGTGGGACTCCCTTCAATCTTAATATAAGAGCTAGATAACTAACTAATTTGTCGATATTAAGGATGCTAGTTAAGTTTGCTTGTTGTAACAAATTAGTGTTAATTTGTCTAGAATACCTTTTCTAATCATGTGCATCATAACTACTTTCAATGTAAACCCCCTTCCTATGTGAAATCAATAAGGATACTTTGGGGAGAAAATTGTAAATTTGGGGAACAAAGTGAATTCAGGTCTTATATCTTAGATCAAAATAAACCTCTTGTCTAGCTCCTATATATAGGACCAGAGGTAGTAGTAAAATTGCATTATGGGTAAAATTTTGCAGGCTACAGAATGTAAGCAAAAGCTCATCTTTCATACTACCATCAACCTTAGAATGACGTGTTTGATAGATATGGACTTTATTGGTAATGTTATAAAATCCACACTTGAACTCTGGTACATGATCCTCAAAATAATTGGTTTCATGTTCAGCTTTTTAACTTCAGTCTTTAAACTTTTGAAATGCTATAGGGGATTTGGAGGATAAGCAGGGATCCGTCCTAAATTAACGGTTATTTGATAATGATCTGTTATCTACAACTCTAACCAAAACAGATCACTTGTATTAGGCATTTGTGATTCTCTCCTCCTAAAGCATATTTCAATCTGCACATTTACCAACTCTTACTATAAGACAGCGAATCTAGTAACTAAATTTCAAAATTTACTTCAGGAAGCTTACAATGAAGGGAATGAAGGCGATCCAGAAATATGCATGCCAACCTGGATGAGAACAGAAACCATCTTAGTTAAGAAATGCAAGTAATCTTCGTTGTCTAGTAGCAAAATGAGAAGAAGCAATTTGATTGATCACTCTTTGCTAGAACTAGTTCATAGCGAACCATATCAACAATCTAAGCTTTTTTCCATTAAAAAACAATAGATCTCTATCGCAAACGAACATGTAGAAAGACAGAGAACAGCCAAAGCAACTACATTCATAAACAACAACCTGCTATGAGTCCCACATCGGGAAGCCTTACAAATATGGTTTGGTTTATAAGTTCATGTAGATCTCTCTCATAATAGGCTAGTCTTTTAGTATTGGGTTCTTTCTTTTGAACTTGTGATCATTACACACCCACAAATAAATGCATGTTTAAAGACATCCATTAGTTCAAAGAGAATATGTGTCATATAGCAGGAGTGTTAAAGCCATACAGCTTACCGTGAACATTAAGCAACAAGAAGATGACTACAAAGATCCAAAGGTACCAACTGCAAAAGATATTAAGGCCAATTAATTTGCTAATTATATGTGGTAAGCTAAGAAGAATTATAACTGCAAAGTCATTTTTAATGAAGCACTTACCTTATGCCAACAACTTTTTTGAAATCATCTTCAAGTGCACGCATCATATATTGGTGAAAGTCAAACTTTCGATTTTCATTCCAATGAGTCTAAAACGGAAAATAGTGCAAAGAATTTTGTTATCATTCTACTGGCCAATAATTGGTTAAGAGAATATGGAGAAGCAAATATTGTCAATCAGAACCATACCATAATAAAACCAAGCCGTAATGTCTCATAATCCGATTTTGTCACAGAGGCATAAAATTGCTTAAAAAAGGAATACTGAAAGAAACATTAAAAGTTTATAAGGAACAACCAAAAGTTCAGTAAACTCGGCAGATGGATATAAAGGTTTCTTGTAAATATATAACACAAAATAACTTACCAGCCAGCCCAGAAAAGTCGAATCTTTACCGAAACCCAGAAATCGACGCTTAATAAAATCATGCTGGTGAACGTTGGTGAATGCTGGTCCATTATCTGCACCAATTCAATATGCAAGCAATTAGGTGTGGCGGATGTCAGCGGTTCGAGTCCGCTTATCTCCAACTCGTGAACTTAACCGATACAAAGCTTTCAAGATAGCACCCAAGAAATAACTCCTCACGTGCGAAATTATAGAGGGTCCCCTTTAAGATCAAACAATTCCATCGAATTGAGTATGATTGTATGTGTGATAGCATCTACTATACCAGGAATATCAATGAACCCGATTATTGAAATTGCTCGGGATACCCTTTTTTAGCTTCTAGAATCTATTTCTTAGTTCAAGATCCCTCTTCTCTTACTAACTGGAATCAAAGAATTAGTAGATCCGTTCCGCCCAAAATGGGAATGGGCTAGGGTTATGAACTTATAATCTATAATCGATGATCGAGTCGATTCCATGATTATAAGTTCATTCCATACCGACCAGAGCACCGAATAGGGTTTTATACATTCTCATTATGAGAAGGGGTCATTCGAGTGTATCTAAATAGATACTATGTTTACATATAGATCCTGCGTCGTTCCATTCCATTCCATTTAGGATTAGGAATAGGCGTAATCGGACTCGCTTTTTACATATCTCTCGTTATTTGGGACCCTATTCACCTCTTTGGGCTTCTATTGAATCGAGAAATAGGTTTGATTGTCCATCTTTTTGATAGAATATATATAAGGTATCCTCCAGATAATTCAAATCGAACCAATTGGATGTCCGACTAGGGCCTATATGACATGACCGATCAATAAAAATACTCTAACACTCCACCTTTGTCATATATTCCATACATCACACTAGATAGATATCATATTCATGGAATACGATTCACTTTCAAGATGCCTTGGTGGTGAAATGGTAGACACGCGAGACTCAAAATCTCGTGCTAAAGAGCGTGGAGGTTCGAGTCCTCTTCAAGGCATAATATTGAGATCTCTTATTGAATTGGAATAAGTTCGGCGGCGGATCACGAAATCTTGGTGATCTTCTCTATCTAATGAATGGGGAGTCCGTTTTGAAATCGTCCGCCCGCACCCACCTCCCTATATGCTTCAACAGGAATCACACGGGGGTAGATTGATACAATAGAAACCTACGGTAAAATGCCCACCCGTAACCGGCGGATAAAGTACATTACATAGTCCGTTTTAGGGATTGGCGACTTACCCATTCAATGACTTTGGCACCGGACGTTCCCAAAATGGGTACGTACTCTCTGGTCGGGTGAATTCAATAAGACGCTGTTGGCATTCCACCTTCCTTCCCCTTTCGGGGCCTAT